>CAJQZJ010000261.1:66871-105925 GCA_907164525.1 Lophiomys imhausi | reverse complement strand
TATATATATATATATTCCTCAAGCAAGTGATTTTTAACAATTTCATTTATAGACTTGGCATTTAAACATTGAATACAAGCTACACATTCATCAATGCATCTGTATTTTTTAAGAGAAAAGACAACTTACCAATGGCCACCAAATTAAGTGGCTTTGAGGATAGTTTTGGTGTCTGCAAACTTTGCTAACTCAGATATTTTGCAATATATAGTACATTTACACTAGTTTTCTAAATAATATAAGGAACACAATATTTTATATGTAATAATGCAGTGATATAGAGAAAATATGTCGTGTCACATTCAAAATATTTTAAATGATTTTGGAACTTAAATAATTATAATAAAGTTTAAAACAAAAAAAATCACATTCCGGCATATGGGTACATATCTTTGAACATGCCACAATCTATGAGTGGAGGTCAGAGACCAATGTTTGGGACTTACGTCTCTTGTCAAATATGAGCCCCTGAGATCAAACTCAGATTGCTTCAAAGTTGATATTTAAAAACAAAACAAAAGAAAAACTGAACAGAAATGTAAGAAAATTCCCTATAGAAAACATAACAACAAATGCCATATTTGTTTCACTTAAAACATGTTAAATAATAGAATGAACTATATTAAACACTTTCATCAGTTCCACGTAATTGAAGAAAACTAATTTAAGAAATTTTTAAATCTTATATATGAGACATGATTTCTGAACACACAAAACCCAAAGTGTACATGATTGTGTTCAGCTTAGTGGGACATCATTTCAAGAAGTAGCTTTGTAAAAATGTGATTCTCCCAAGGATTTGTTAAACATCATTTAACACAGCAAATATATTGATTCTTAGGTCTAATAAATAGTAAAGTTAAGATGAAATGTCAAATGTCTAATGTGGGCAAAGCTAATAAAGACACTGGCAACATACAGCCATTATCACATCTCATGTGGTAATATGTGTTTATTTTCTTGATCCATGAATGGCAGAGTGACAAAAATAGGATTAATGGGTATATTTGTTTGGAAGCATTAAGAGTTTGTTCCCATGCTTACTATAAAGTGCATAATGAATGAATATATTTAAGTACCAAAGATAGTGTACATATAGGAACAAATAAAAAAGATGAGATTTAGGTTGTCAGGGAAGAAACAAATTCATAAATCTTTGTACATCAGATTAGGAAAATATAGTCTTGATGAATAGCAACAAGATTTTGAATGCATTTTGGAGCAATCCAGACAAATAAAATTATCAAACCTATAGGACAGATACAGTTGCTCAGTTTGTTTCTGATAAATTTTCATATTTATAAACAATAAGAAATAAGCCATTGTGCATATAATAGGGACATTATCGTTTCCCTTTGGGCTTTCTTTGTTTTCTATCAACTATATCTCCCCCAAGAGTGAGTTAATGGATATATTACTGTGAACAATTTTTAAAATAATATTTTTACTTATTATTAGAAGATTTCAGAATTCATACAGTGTATTTTCTTCATATTCCTTCAGGTGTACCTCCCTCAAACTTTCAGTAGTGTTCTCTACCCATTTGTCGGCTGGGGGACACGTGGTTTGTTTCCAGTTTCTAGCTATTACAAAAAAAAAAAAGCTGCTATGAACATAATTGAGATGTCCTTTTGGTTTGGTGAGGAGTCTTTTGGATGTATACCCAGGAGTGGTGTGGCTGGGTCTTGAAGTAGAGCTATTCTAAGTTTTCTAAGATATCACCAGACTGATTTCCATAGTGGCTGTACAAGTATTCACTCCCACCAGCAATGGAGGAGTGTTCTCCATTCTCCACAACCTCGACAGCATGTGCTGTCATTGAGCTTTTGATCTTAGCCATTCTGGCAGGTCTCAGGGTCATATTGAGTTGCATATTTCTGATGATTAGGGATGTTGAGCATTTCTTCAAATGTTCCTTGGTCATTAGAGATTCCTTTTGTGAATTCTTGGTTTAGCTCTGTTCCCCATTATTAATTGGATTATTTTGTTTCTTGATGTTTAATTACTTGAGTTCATTATAAATTTTGGATATTAGCCCTCTGTCAGACATGGTGTTGGTAAAGAACTTTTCCCAATCTGTAGGTTGCCTTTTTGTTCTAAGGATAGTGTCCTTTGCCTTACAGAACCTTTTCAGTTTCATGAGGTCCCATCTATTGATTGTTGGTCTTAGAGCCTGAGCTGTTGGTGTTCTGTTCAGGAATTTGTCGCCTGGGACAATGAGTTTCTGGCTTTTCTCCACTTTCTCTTCTGTCAAATTTAGTGTGTGGGGCTTTATGTTAAGGTCTTTGATCCACTTGGATTTAAGTTCTGTGCAAGGTGATAAATGTGGTTCTATTTGCATTCTTTTACATGCTGACCTCCAGTTAGACCAGCACAATTTGTTGAAGATGCTGTCCTTTTTCCATTTTAAGGTTTTGGTTTCTTCTTTCTTCAAACATTGACTGTAGATGTGTGGGTTTATTTCTGGTTCTTTGGTTCGATTCCATTGATAAACTGGTCTGTTTCTCTACCAGCACCATGCTGTTTTTATTACTATTTCTCTATATTATAGCTTGGAATCAGGGATGGTGATACCTCCAGATGTATTTTTATTATACAGGATCTATTTAGCTATTCTTAGTTTTTTGTTATTCCATATGAAGTTGAGAATTGTTGTTTCAAGGTCTGTAACGAATTGTGTTGGTATTTTGGTAGGAATTGCATTGAATCTGTATATTGCTTTTGGTAAGATGGCCATTTTTATTATGTTGATCCTGCCTATCCATGAGCCTATCCATCTTTCCACTTTCTGATGTCCTGTTCAATTTCTTTCTTCAAGGACTTGAAGTTCTTGTCATAAAGGTCTTTCACTTGCTTGGCTAGAGTTACACCCAGGTATTTTATATTGTTTGTGGCTATTGTGAAGAGTGTTGTTTCTATAATTTCTTTCTTGGCCCATTTATCTTTTATAAAAAAGAAGGGCTACCGATTTTTTAAAATTAATTCTGTATCCAGCCACCTTGCTGAAGTTGTTTATCAGTTGTAAGAGTTCTCTAGTGGAATTTTGGGGGTGACTTATGTATACTATCATATCATTTGCAAATAGGGATAATTTAACTTCTTCCTTTCCAATGTGTATCACCTTGATATCCTTTAGTTGTCTTATTGCTCTAGGTAGAACTTCAAGTACTATGTTGAAGAGATATGGGGAGAGTGGGCATCCTTGCCCTGTCCCTCATTTTAGAGGAAATGCTTTAAGTTTCTCTCAGGATTTCTCTGTGTATCCCTGCTTCAAACTCACAGAGATTCACTTGAATCTGCCTCCCAAGTGTTTGGAGTAAAGTGTGTCCTACCACCACCCGACTTTGTCTGGAATTTTTTATGCACAGAGAATCAGCCTGCATAAAATATACATGATAGGTACCTTGATAGATCTGAGAAATTTATTAAATTGATCTGCCTAAGCAGATTTTTTGGCAACTGTTTATTTTCATCATAATATGATTCTCTTTGAAAAACTAGAGCCTTTGATTATTTAAAACTTTCTATACATTTTCAGGGAAAATTCTAAGCATAATTTAAAATGTTCTGACTTAATGAAGTATGATTTCTATACTTTCAAATAGCAGTCAAAGTAGAGATAGAAATTGATGAAGAGCAATGAAAATGAACTTTAAACTTCAGACCTCTATGTTAATTATAAGAAAGGAGATCAGCAACCATACATTATTTCTCTGGGATCTGCTTCCTTTAGTTGGCTGAAATCAGAGTTCCTCAGTGACTGTATCTAATGCTGAAAACTTGTATAGCTTCTTACTGAGGTCAGAACTAACCACAGCAATCAGTCTGATAGTTCCAGAGAAATGGATCAGATTAGTTTATAAAACTACAATAAGAAGAGTTTAGGCCAAAAGATTGAAGTATAAACAAAGTCATGCTATGCTGTCTTGGTATATTTACATATATTCCTAAATGCTACTACTAATATTATGGTTTTGGAAAGAAATAATCCCCTTGGAAGAAGAGAATAACATAAAAAGTAGTACCTATAATTGCATGGAAATATCAATACTTGTATACTGATGAAATTAATGGGTGGTAGTTCTCGCACTTCTGATAATAGTGTTGATTTGTGGACTAAGATTGTCCTGTCTCAGTGACTAAAATATGCCTTTTGGGGACTTGGGTATTATGATGGTTAGTACTGATTGTCACCTTAAGAGGATGTAAAATCATCTAGGAGACAAGGCTATGAGTATGCCTAAAAGGATGTTTCCAGATTTGAGGTAGGAAGACTGATCACAAATATATCTGGTGCCCTTCCATGGGCTGTGGCCTTAGACTGAATAAATACAGGGTAGCACCTGGAACCTCAGCATTCATTGTGTTCTGATGGCTATCTTTTTATGTACTGTGACCACCTGCCTCATGCTATGATCTCTATGCCTTCCTGAGTGTCATGGGCTGTGCCTTAAACCTGTGAGCCAAAATAAAGCCAATCCTTCCTTAAGATCTATGTGTTAAGTATAAATTTTATTATCTTTTTATCAGATATTTTAGATAGCAAAAATAAAAGTTACTAGAACAGATATCAAAAAATGATATTACACTGTTTCTCTTTGGTAAAATAGAATTTTATTGTCTAAAACAAGAAAAAATAAAGAAAACTTCTAAAAAGGGGAAATTTAAAGTGTAATAGCTATAGATATAAAATTGAATAAAATAAATAATCACAATTTTCATTCATAATACCAATATATAATTCCACTAAATTATGAAATGTATTCACATAAATTTTTAAAATTTCCATTCATATTACTTTTTTACACTGATATCCATAATTTATTGTGGTTGTATATAAGGCTTTGTTTTTGTTTGGAAAAACATTTAAAAGCTATCATATGTGCTATTATTGCTATATAGTCACATCACTTTTTGTTTTTATTTATACAAAGCTCTGCTCACAGAATAAATTCTGTCTTCAAAATTGCAAATATCCTAGATACTCAAAGTTGTATATATACTACCAATATCTGATATATTATGACAATTCCAATTTTCAAAATTCCCCTTGATAAAATATTTATAACTATTTGAAGTAATCCCATATAATTTTATTTTAAACAGTTTTATATTTATTGTTTTTTTTCTCCTGTTCTTCCATGATTAGCAAATGAGTTCTTCATTTAATGGTAAAGTATCAAGTGGTTTTTCAAAGAAATATGCACTAGATATGGTACAAATGGCACACCTTTGGCTCGGTACTTAGGATGCTGAAGCAGGCAGATCTCTATGAGTTCAAGGACAGCCTGATATATAAAGTGAGGTTCAGGCCAGACAAGGCAACACTATGAGAACCTTGGCTCAGAAAGTAAAATGAACAAAAAAGACAGAAATAAAATTATATTATTTTATGAGTATAGGTGTTTTTTCCTTGCATGTATATGCTTGCATGTACACCACATACATGCCTCGCACCTGTAGATGCCAGAAGGATGTGTCCTATGCCCTATAACTAAAGTTATATATATATATATATATATATATATATATATATATATATATATATTTGTGAGCTACCATTTGGGTTCTTGGAACTAAACACAGTTCCTCAGGAAGAGCAGCCTTCTCTCTGCTCCCATATCCAATATTTTTGTTCACATGCTTTCTTTGATTTGACTTATTTCTGTGGTAACTGATAACACAGCCTTTTAAAATATTTATTTTATTTTCGATGATGTGTGTGTGTGTTCTATATGTGTATATATTTTTGATATCAGGTGCCTAATGAAGCCCAACAAGAATAGACTGTTGGATTCTGTGAAAATGGACTTACAGGCAATTATGAACCATCCTGTATGGGGGCTGAAACCAAACATGTGTCCTCTCCAAAAGCAGTACATGCTTTTAATCACTGAGCAACCTTTCTAGCCTCTATAATATAGTCTTGATTATACTGTTCACTCTTTACTAATTAGCTAAAATAGCTGACTTAACAAATAACATCAGATTATTTTTAAATACAAATATTTTTTCTTTAAATTCAATGTCTAATTATCTTCTGACTCATTATTAATATCACCTAATATAAACGTATCGTGAGGCAAGAGTTTCAAAGAGGGTTTCAAAGAGGGTCTTACTCAAATTTAGTAGGAACAACCAAGAGATGGACTGTCCGTAATATTGAGATAGTCAATGCCTATTTCTCCTAAAAAAATTATGTTATGTATACAACATATGCTTTACTTTTTAATTATTTTATATGTATAGGATAATTAGTAATATAAACACTTGATATTTTTGCTGGAAACTTATATCTGACACATGATTATATAAATTAAGCACAAGATTAGAGTATGCATAATTGTAATGAGTATTAGCATCCACTATCTGTTCATTTCATATTGAACTAACTAAACACTACTATAATAAATAATCAATTAAGAAATTCTAAATGACAGGAAAAGAATGAGATAATATATTTCAAAAGACAGTACCAGATTTAACAACTGAAAGTAGTTACAAAATAGAAGTAAGTACAGTTAAATTAGTTGTATTGTAACAGCTTTCAGATACTTTCTTTTCTTATGATTGAGTAATGAAGGGATGTAGGAACCCAAGAAATGGAGGCTTATGAAAAACGCCTCCTTGCTGGAAAAATGAAAGTAACTTGTGGGAGATATCTAAGATAGTACTGGCCAGAAGATCCCAAGGCAGATTTGAAGCCTGTCATGGGTTTAGCTGATTTGGTGAGCAAGACGTCTGTGCTCTTGATCAGTGCAAGATCACCAAGTTACCAGGCTTGTGCTATGTGGTATGATAGGATGACCTTTAATGTGATTGGTCCACATAGCTCCACGTAGAAATCCCCCATTTGGTTCTGTATATAAGCAAGAGAACAAAACATTAAAAACATGAAATTCTTAGACATTACCTCTGTCACATCTGTTTGTCTTCTGAGTGAAGGCTGAGAGGTTCAGGCAGGCAGCGCACCCACTTTTCCCTGAGAACCCCCTTATATTGTGACCACTGTGTTAGGGGATATCACATAACTGGGCCCAAAGTGGGGCACAAAGAGAGACCATTGTCTACACAAGAGAGTGGAGGAGACAGTTCATGGCTAAGAGGACAGCAGGGTGAGTGATCCCCGAAAGGACGGGGCATGCAACTTCAAAAATGGAAGAGCCTGTACTTAAAGGCTGAAATATTTGCTTAAGAACAGGGGTTTGGAACTTTCTGAGACCCAAGCTGCTAAGGTATGGGAGGAAGCTCTAAGAACCGTGCCATTGGTAGATTCTGCACACTTGTTTTGCTGGGATACATGGGATTACATTTCGTGCCTAGCCTCACAGCTAGAGATCACACAGGGAAAAGATCTCCCCCTGGAATTTTCCCCAATACTGTTGGCCCTTAAAGCCTGTTTTCAATAGCAAAAAGATGGGGGAGACTCCTCCTTGATTCCCAAATCAGCTTTAGAGCCAGAGTGGGACCAGTTTGCTACCAAGAGATCCAAGGCTGTTAAATTAGAACAGAAAGGGGACCTAACAGAGTCCTCCTTGCAGAAGGAACCTCTATCTGAAGGCCATCATGTGGGATGGGATGAAGCCTCCTCAGGTTGGGGGGTGGGAAACAATGACCAGGAGACACTGTAGGGGGAGGGGAAGAGACCGTACATAGCTCTGCCTGTTACCCCTCCCATTCCTCCACTTGAGGAAGTAGTTCAAGCGCCAGAATGGTCCCTCTCCTGGGGCATGGAGGAGGGGTATTGAATGAGATGACCCCTGCCTTTATTACCATAAAGAGTTCCACTGAGCTGAGGCACAAGTGTTTCCAGTCAATGTCAACCCAGGAGGGAATAGGCCAGACATTGGTACCCTTGGGAAGCAAATGATCTAAAGGAACTTAAGAAAGCAGTAATAGAGGATGGGCCTAATTCACCTTGGGCAGAAACCATCCTGCAGGGGTTCACTCATCGGCTATGCACCCCACAAGATTAAAAAGTGCTATGCCGAGCCATGCTCCCTAGTAATATGTTCATTAAATAGTGCACCCTGTATAAGGATGAATGCCATGTACAGGACGATTAGAATGATCAAGCCCAGCCAGGGATACCCATTTCCTTCACAGGCACCCATTCTTCCTCCTTATACTGATCAGGTCAGGGCTCAAGGACTTGCAGCATGGCAGAAACTAGATGAGGAACCCTCAGAGGCCCCCGTTTCAGGTCTAACACAAAAGCCAAATGAGGGTCTCTCCATCTTTATAGATAGGGTCACTCAAAGCATGGAGAGGAAGTTTCCCATTGGCCCCTTAAGGGAACAATTTATTGCAATGCTAGTGTGGGATGGAATGAATGGAGACCATAAGCTAGCATGTGTAGGACAGAAATAATGATCAATGAAAAAATGGATAATCTGTTCTAAAGATGTGGGAACACAGAGCCATCAGGCACAGTCCCTAACTACTGCCTTGCAGGCACAGACAGATGCCTTAACTGAAGCTGTGACCAAAGCCCTTACGTTGGCCACCTCTCAAAATGGACCATTCCCTGGAATGGGTGGGTCTCAGGGACTGAAACAATGTTTTGGGTGTGGACAGACAGGCCACTTCAACAGGGAGTGCCCTAATACAGGAGGATTAGGAGTGAATCCAGCCCTTCACTACGGCCTTCAAGACCATCTACTCCATGTCCCCACTGTCACAAGGGCTTCCATGGGCAGAAATAATGTAGATCCCACTTTGACATTGAAGGAAAGCCCCTTCCACCCTTCCACGTTTAAACTAGGGGTGGAGCAACCTCTAGCCCTGTTAGCCTAAGGAGGAAAATCATAATCCCAAGGGCCAATTAAATTATCTAAAAGACCCTCCTCTGGTTGCAACTCCACACAGAGGCCCCCTAAGCATACCTGTGGGGCACCCAGGGTGAATTGGACGGTACCCATTTTCCCAGGAATAAGGCCCAAAATGGACATTACCATTGCAGGAAAGAGATTCCGTTGCCTGATAGATACTAGTGCCAACCAGACTGTGTTAAGAAAAGAGGAAGTCCCTCACAGTTGGAAACTTGTCCCTGGGCCCTCAATCTTGGCAGTTGGGGGGAACATCCAGTCAGAGGAAAGCAAGGACTGTCTTATATGGAAAGACATGGTCCACAGGGAGGTTAGGTTCTTGGTTGCTTCAGGGCTGGACCCAAACCTGTTAGGTGAAGATATCTTGGATCAGGCAGATGCCTACATTACCACGGATCATAAGGCCTTTTATGATGACATTTTGGATAAGGAGGAATCACACTGGCCACTGATGGAGTGACAGTCAATTTGAGAAAGCCTCCCCCCCAATCCTAAAGGTCACTGCTTCCCAGGGTACTCCTTATCTGGGTGGAGCAGTGGCCTTTCCCTTTGGTTAAGTTAAAGAAATTAAAAGAGCTTGTGGATGAACAGTTATGGCTGGGACATATCCAACCATCCATTAGTCCATGGAATATTCCTGTGTTTGTAATTAGGAAGAGTTCTAATAAATGGAGAATATTACAGGATCTTGGGAGGATTAATAATTGGATGGTCATACAAAGTATGCCACTGTGGAGGCTCCCTTGGATACCTGCCATTCCAAAGGGCCTTCATTTACTGGTTATTGATATTAAGGACTGCTTCTTCTCCATTCTCCTAAAACCTCAGTACTGTGAGAAATTCACCTTCTCTGTGCTTTCCCTCAATTTTGGGGGGCCCGACGAGCAGTATGAATGGAGGGTGCTTCCTCAGGTCATGGCCAATAGCCCAGCCTTTTGCCAAAATTATCTTCAGGCCCTCCTTAACCTTTTCAATAACTAAAAGATATTACATTGTATGTTTATATGGATGATATCCTCCCTGGTTTCCCCTCCCCAGAAACACTGGGGAGGGAGTACAAAGTTTTACAAAGATGCTTTACTAAGGGACCCTTACATATTTCCTCCAATAAGGTTCAGACTCTCACTCCCTTTCAAATATTGGGATCACAACTGTCACTGAGGAGGTGAGTCCCTTAAAGCCTCAGCTTCATATTTCAGACTCTACACCTTAACAGACCTCCAGAGGGTTTTGAGGGAGATCAATTGGCTCTGAGCCTGGATACTTGTGTCCACAGGACAGTTGTTACCCCTCTTTGAGCTCCTAAATGGTAGACAACCCACAAACATCATAACTTTGAGGCCTACCCATAAGGGTGCCTTTCAAGTTGTTCTAAAGGCTCTTGACAAAGCTGAACTAGCTCGGTATGAGTCTTATGAAGACCTTCAGCTATGGATCCTGCCCAGCATTGCTCTGCTTATGTCTGTGGTTGTTCAGATGGATCAACCATTACAATGGGATCATGCTGCTTTGGGAGGTACACCCAGAGTCTATTTCTCATTGGACCAGGTGGCTGATTTAATAATGAAGGCTAGGGGCATCATGTTGCGCCATTATGGGTGTGACCCAGACAAGACTGTAGTTCCTTATCGATTGGCAGACTTTGAATGGGGTCAAAGAAATAATGACAGACTGTTCCTATCCCTTGAGGGATTCTTTGGAAAGCTAGACTGCCATTATGGGTCATATAAATGAGTTACTTCCTTCAAAAAATTGGATTGGAGGACCCCTCAATTACTCAAATTTAAGCCAATTATGGTGGCCCTCAACGTGTTACAGACTGGGGGTAGAGAAGGGGCATTTACTGATGGGAGTAAATCCCCATGGCTTAAAACCTAACACACTGTGGCAAACTGACGTGACACACTATGCTCCCTTTGGAAACTTTAAATGCATATTTGTCTCTCTTGATACTTTCATGCCTGTTGGGCCACTGCCCATATGAGCAAAAAGGCTAAACATACAAAAAGCCATTTTTCACAATGTTTCACCACATTACGCCTACCTCATCAGGTGAAAACAGATAATGGACCATGATTTGTTAGCAGGGCCCTTCAAAACTTCTTTAACCAATGGCAAATTAAACATACTACAGGAATTCCTCATAATCCTTGGGGACAGGCAGTCATTGAGAGACATCACTAAAACCTAAAGACTCAACTACAAACACAAAAAGGGGAATGAACCCTCATCAACAGCTTGGGTTGGTATTGTTTACTTTAAATACTTTAAATTTTTCAAAAACTGAGATACTTTCACATTTCCAAAAATATTGGTCAACTCAAGATCATAAAATAGACATACAGTAAAATGGAAAGATCCTGCCACAGGATTATGGAGAGATGGGACTTAAAACCATGGGATGAGGATTTCAGTGTGTGTTCCCAATAGGAGAACCAAGCACTATATGGGTACCTCCAAGGAACCTTAAACTTCTCCCACAGGGAGGGAGGTCCCTTGTAACTGATGATGCCACCACATTGGCTGAAACAAGTGACCAATAAGGAGAGAAAGGCTTTCTGGTGGCTTCAAAACCACATGGCCAGATTAAGTCAAAGTTGCTACAAGAGAGAAAAAAAGAGTAAAAAGGCCAAGACCTTTTTACTAAAGCAAAGACCTCCAGGGCTAAAAAAAAAAAGGGGGGGGGTGCTCCTGAGAGGCTATTTTTCATCTTGTCTTCCAGATGCTGGTGTGCCTGGTTTGGATGTTGATTTCAGGGTTACAAATCCTACAGGTGAGGATGAAAGGAGACAGAGGCAGGAGGATCATGAGTTTGAGGCCAGCCTGGACTATCCCTGTTGGACAGAAATTCCCAACTCTGCCTCCACTGTGATCCTATCTGCTGTGACCCTGACACAAACCACCACTCAAACCCTCCAGACGGTTGTCCATGATGTCTCTGGGATACAACATCAGCTTGCTCTGGCCAATCATCTTGCTGGGGGAAAAACAGGAGATCACCTTAAATAGAGTAAATCCTACTGCTATAATTGTTAATTTGTCTGCATATATGAAGAGGCCTTGAAATGATAAGTATTTACAAATGTCAAGATTGCTACTTAATGATGTTATAAAATTTAATGATACTGGAGTTCAGATTATCCCTACTACCACCTTCTTTCAAGACGGCTGGAGTCAATTGACTTCTTTGTTTTGATTGCCTAACCTGACATTGATGGGGTTGATTCTTGTTTATGCTTTAATAGTTTTGGGTCTATACTGATACTGTAGGTACTACCAACAAAATGTATAAATAAGTCAAAAGTTGGTAATGCTTGCTCAGGTGATCGAGGAGGTTCTCGCTAATGGGGTCTCTCACAACCCTTGGATTAACATGGTCATAAACAAGGTCATGTGAAACCTCTGAGGGGTGACAAGAACTCATAAAGGATGATGAGCACCAGTCTCTCCCCATTCTCTCACTTCCCTGCTGATGAGCAATGGGCAAGAGCTTGCTCACTCTCCATGGGTCTCTCCCCCTCCTTATCTTGCTATTGTTTAAGTAAATAAATAAGGGGAAGATGTGGGGATCTGGGAAATGGAGGCTTTATGAAACACAGCTCATACCTGGGAAAATGAAAGTAACTTGTGGGAAATATCTAAGATGGCACCAGCCGGAAGATACCAGGGCAGAGTTGAAGCCCTAACTTTAGTATAGCTGATTGGGTGAGCGAGACTTCTGTGCTCGTGATCAGTGTATCATCATCATGTTACCAGCTTGTGCTATGTGGTGTGATAGGATGACTTTTAATGTGATTGGCCCATGTAGCCCCACATGGAAATCTCCCATTTGGTTCTGTGTATAAGTCAGAGATTGAAACATTAAAAACAAGAATTGCTTAGACATCCCTTCTGTCATGTCTGTTTGTCTTCAGATTGAAGGCTGGAGGTTTGAGCAGGCAGCACACGCACCTGTCCCTGAGAACCCCCTTGTGTGGAGACCACTGTGTTGGGGGTTGCTACAAAGGTATATTAAAAAGCATCTCCACTATCTTTTAAGATGTAACTATTGAGAACAAATATCTATCACCATTTATATGAATCAATAGTCTATCTGATAAATGCTTTCATATATAGGAAGAGAATCTCTATTTTACATTGGATTAGAATGTTCATGCATACATGATCTCAAACATCACAAAGCAAAGACTTAAGGGAGAGTTTCAGGATTATGAGTTTAAATAGTTCAGTAATGTCATCAGAGACCTAACTCCTTAATTTTTTTTTAACATTTATCCTACAAAGTTGGTGGCCTTTTGAGATAGGTAGCTGTTATAATCTAAGCAGCACAATATCCAGTGGAAGAAGAGATGGTTTTTCTGCTGTTCTAGTAGAGTGTCTTAATTAGGATTATCAATGCTGTGATGAACAGCAATGACTAAAGCAACTTGGGGAAGAAAGGGATTACTTGTCTCACATTTCCAAATCACTCACTTCCTCATCATTGGAGGAAGTCAGGACAGGAACTCAAACAGGGAAGAAACCTGGAGGCAGGAGCTGATGCAGAGGCCAGGTACTGCTTACTGGCTTGCTCCTGATGGCTTGCTCAGATTACTTATTCTTATAGAACTCAGGACCACTAACCCAGAGACGGCATCACCCACAATGGCCTGGACCCTCTCACATCCATCACTAATTAAGAAAATGCCCTATATGCTTGACTCCCAACCAATCTGATAAAGGCATTTTCTTATTTATTTATTTACTTACTTACTCAGATCTTTTTTCTTCCTATTTTTAACACCAAAGTAAAATATAATAAGATAAAACAAAAATTATCACATCAAAGTTTAGACAAGACAAGTCAATGGAAGGAAAAGAACCCCAAGAGAAAGCACAAGAATCAGAGACCTATTCATTCATATATTCAGGAATCTTATAAAAGTACTGAACTTACAAGCATTTTCTTAATTGAAGTTCGCTCCTCTCAGATGACTTTAGCTTGTATCAAGTTGACATAAGACTATCTTTCACAAAGGAAAAGAAAAAACTTTTTATATGCTTGAAAATCTGATTTTTCACTATGTCTTAATGGTTATATTAGGTCACCTAATAATTTGTAAGCAAATTGGTCCCAGGTATGATGAGCATTGTGACTGTGGGAAAATGGATATCTAAATAAATCTCATGAAGTAAGAGGGTCTGACTAGCCTCTGGGTAAACAACATGTTCAGAATCCTCTGTCAGGTAGGACATAGGCATTACATGGAAACTTCATTCCCATCATCATTTCAATAAATAAATTTGACATGTTGAGGTAATAATAGACATGAGTTTGAATACTTAATGTATCAGAATGTTTTAATATTTTCATTATGTGTGCTGTACTTATATTTTAACACACCATTCAAGAGGCCAAAACTTTAAGAGAATTCTAACTAATTATTAATTAGTGACAGAGGTACAATAACATTTAAAAATTGTTTTGGTAAATGTTTCATTTCGTTTTGAATTATTGACACATAATTTTTAAAGCTGAAATGATCTTGATATTCATAGAAATGTCAAATTTCTTGGTAATTCTGTAGAAAAAAGCTCAAACCATGAGCAAAGTGGCATATATATAAAAAAATGAGTTAGTATACTTGGTCTAAAGTTGTCTTTAGCAGTGCTTAATACCATCTCAAGGAGCAAACTAGATGCATAAATCATGTGTTGACTAATCTTGGTTGTCAACTGGACTGCATCTAGAATCAACTAAAACCAGAGTATGGCCATACCTTTGAGGATTTTCTTGGTCAAATTATTTCAAGCAAAAAGAATCACTGTAAATCTGGGCCACGCTATCTGGTGGCAACTCACATAAAAGGACTTGAAAAAAGGAAATTTTTGTATGTTGTCTATTTTCCCTCATTCCCATTGACAAGTCAATCTATCCTGTTGCTGGGGCATTTCTTTACTGCTGTTAGAGCCTGCTTCTTCAGGATTCGAACACAGATCAAAGAACAACAGTTATCTCAGAAACTTCTAGGCATATAGCACCACATTGGAACTGCTGAGACATCCAGCCTCATGGACTGAATGACTCAACCAGGTTATCAATGTGAGGCACATGAAAATGAAGGAGACAGATTTTGACTTCAATGGAAACAAATATCACTTTTATTACTATGAGGGACAAGCATAATTTCTGAGGGAATGAAGGTCTTGCAAAGGATTTATAGAAGAGTGGGGATTGGGTCAATGGATTTTTGTGGTTTTTCTGAGAATGGCTTGTTTCTGGGACACCTGTGGCAACTTGAACATGTAAGGTTTAGCTTGGGATGGACTTTCTTATCAGAAGGGACAAATGTTTTTCCTGAGGACAGGGAAGATTCCTCAGTTTAGGAGGCCACACGTCATCTTTCATTTAGCCTCTCCAGTGTGAGACAGAGACATTGTTCAATTAAGAAACAGCATCCTATAATCCAATTTAATAAATATCACTTTAATACATAGTCATTCTATCAGTTCTGCTCATTTAGAGAATCTTGAATAATATAGATTGATCAATAAAGTCCTATTTCATTTGTTTAAATTTAGAACCTCAACTACAGTCATTATCAGTAGACTCTGAATTGCAGTTGCTGTAGCTTCTGTTGGTATTCTGATGGCCCTAGAATTGAGAGGTAAATTAGTACCCTTTATAGACCCTTCATGTGGCTGCTTGAAGACCCTTAGATCCTGACTTTGGGGTTTTGTAGAAATACTTTGCCAAATCAACTGGGGAAATCACCTTGTAAGCCATATAGACCTTGGTCTTGGACTAGGGAAAATCTTCCTGTTTCAGAGTATCAAATGCTGGGATTACAGGTGTACATGGCCATGCCTGGATGGCATGATTTTCTTCTCATTTTTCTGTTGAGAAATAACTTTGTGCTAGTTGAATTATCTTGAGTAAATTAGAAGAGAAGTGGAAGTACATTAACTATGACTAGTAGTGAAAATATAAAATTTCTGCAATATAATTTCTAGTGACATTTTTGAGAGGTAGTTTATAATCCAAAGAATATATGTTGGTTTAAACTGATATTACTCCAAATGTACTTATTTGTTTAGCTTATCGTTCTTTTCAAAACCCCTCCATTTCTTTAGGAGCTTCTTTTGATAATACATCCTTAATAAGTCACTTTCACATTAGTTCATTATAAAATTAATTTGTTGTTAGTGTATATCATATTGGGTTTGCTTGTAGCATTTTCACCCATGTCATTATACTTTGTTGTTATTAATTGTCTTCTACTGCTGTCTGTCATCCTCCTGCCCCCCTTCCCTTCTCAAAATTGCTCCCTTTGTGTTTTCATGTCATACATGTACCATAAATCTTTCTAGTATTTTGTTTTTGCAAAACTGATACATTAGTTTTCACTAGCTCTGCTTCTGATGAACTGAAGTCTTGATGAAAAAACCAATGATAACATGAAATACATTTTGTCAGTTTTTCCTGGCCTTACATGTTAGGGCATATGACCTTTATTGAAACAAATATAAACTTGTGAGCGGAAATTTCCAGGATATTTAAGGTCCTTCTTTGAACTGACTTTATGTTAATTCTACCTGAGAACATCATGCACTCTCCAAGCCAAAACAGAAGCTTGTAAAGGTCCAATTTCAATTTGAGTTATTTTACAGTGTACCTCATAGTACCATGCTAATCTACTTTCCTTGCTATCTGATCATATGGTTTATGAAAGTTCTCAGAATATGGCAATTCCTGCTGTGACTTTCTGACTTGAAGAATATTGACATTTTTATTGTATGGAAACAAGTGTATATGTCATATATCATATCCTTGAGCTTCAACAATAAACAGAAAGGAATCTAATATTTTTGGAAAATTATAAAGACTAGTTTGAAGAATTGAAAAATGGGAATGGAGACAGATGTCTTATTTCCATTTAAGAACTCAGACCACATCAGAAAATAAATGGCTAATTCTCTGAGAATAACAGCAGGTTATCATAAATATACATAGTAAGTGATTGCTTCACATGGGATTGTCTTAAAAGGACCAATCTTTGCAATTCTTCACATCAGGTCACATCTATCCACCTGAAAACAAATAGACAGAATTTGTAATGAGCTGGGGAAATAAATAGTTGCTGTTTGCCATCATCTACCTATTCCTCTTTCTCATAGCCATGTAATTTAACCAAAAATTGAATTTTGAACAGTTTAGTATCACACAGTTGACGTAAATTGTGTTATTACAATAATAAAAAAAAAACCCAGAGTTACTAGAAACCTTGCATTCCTATGGTAGGCAAATCAAGAGACACACACACTCACACAAAGAAACTCAATGCAAGTGCATTTAATATTCTTAAACATTCAGTTTTCTGAAGCTGAAAAATTCTTTAAAGAGCAGGAAGAACATTCTAACTGCTAATATTAAGAAGCAAATGCCACAATTAAGAAACTGCCTTTGATTTTGAATTCAGCAGTATTTAGGGCTTCTAGTCAATCTAGGTTGAATATGCAAACAACACTTAGTTAATCCAGAAAATGCTTAACAGCTAATTCAGGATACATTAGCAGTAAACCTTTCATTTGGGCAATGTGTCTAATTAGACCATTATCCTAAATAAAAGTTAGGTTTATATAGAGAATATAACAAGGCTTTATGAACAAAACATAAGATTTTCTAGAAATGTCACACATTTGTCATGATTCATGATAAGGATATATACAATAACATCATAAAACATATGACCTTCCTCTGTGAAACCTTCATGGTTTCTATATGACTGTCAGATGATCATGTAAATCTATCTGCTCAGAATAAACTATTTGTTTCAGATCCAGGAAAATTAGCTATGTGGTCATATTTGTTCAGGAGAACTAATGTATCTAAAATTATGGACAAGATGATCTAAATAACTGACATGCTAACTCCTAATGTATTGCAAACCCTCCTTCACATGTCCATATAGTTTAATGGCATGTTTACTTTGTTGACATTTTGAGCCAAGGTCTCACTATTTACTCTAAGTTGACAAACTTACAGTCCTTTCACCTCTGATATGCCAGTAGTGGGATTATAGGAACATATCACCATACCTGGCTCTTGGGAAATTTCTTATACTTAGTGAATTCAATGGCTTGAGGTTTAATTACAGATGATTATCCATAATATCCTGACACTACATCAGAAGTTCATTGATCATATGATATTTAATATGGGCTTGAAGGACACTAATGAAAGGCAATATATAAATGGGCAACCATTTCATATTTCATCTTTCTATAAGAAAAGATATTCTATAGCTGGACATACATCTTTAATCCCATCACTAAGTAGGCAGAGACAGGTAGATCTCTGAGTTTGAGGCCAACTTGGTTTATATAGTGAGTTCCTGGACAGCCAGGCTACAAAGAATGACCCTGTCTCAAAACAAAACAAAACAAAACAAAATCAAAACCAAAAGAAGGAAGGAAGGAAGGACGGAGGGTAGGAAAGGGAAAGAAAATATGGCCCAAAGTTCATCAGAATATCATTTTACAACAGATATTAAGCTAATTGTAAAAATTTAATTGGGTGATCAGAGACGTAAAAGGGGTGGAGACTCCATCATCATATAGAATAACACATAACATAGATTTTTATGCACTAAATATGTGTATAAAAGACATTGATGGTCCCTAGCCACATTGATGAGATATGTAATAAGCAGGAGTTAACAAAGATGGTACCTTTTGTGATTGGATCTACAGACTATTTTACTTCAGATTTTCACACATCTAAGCACTTAGCTGAGATTCCTAAAATATGTATTTCCACTATGAAATACAATATTTCTCTTCAATCATAAGTGATTGACACACATAATTTTATTTTGTTAATGTCATTAGATAAATAAGGAAAAGAAAGGAGAATGATGGAGAAGAGAGGGAAGGTACAGTGTTGATTGAAAGCAATAATTTGAATTATTAACAAGAAAATATACTCAAATTATTCATAGGAATCACTCTTCATACTGCATTATCTGCAGGTAAATGGCTGGCATTGAAACACTACTGCAATTTTATGATAACAAAAGCACTGATGGCTCAGTCCCCTCAGAAATAAATACAAATAAGCTGGGTGTGGTGGTCCACTCCTTTAATCCTAGCACTCAGGAGACAGAGGCAGGTGGATCTCTGTGATTTCGAGGCCAGCCTGGTCTACAAAGCGAGTCCAGGAGAGGCAAGGCTTGGTACATAGAGAAACCCTGTCTCAGGAAGAAAAAAAAAAAGAAATAAATACAAATGCCTATCAAACTGTAAATCATCTCAGGAAGTGGCTGGAACAAAAATGGGTACATGTAATAGATAAAGAAGGACACTGTAAGCTGGGTGTGGTAGCACAAGCCTTTAATGCTAGCCCATGGAGCACAGGCAAGTTGATCTCTGAATGTGAGGCCATCCTCGTCTATGCATCGAGTTTCAGGCTAAACAAAGCTACATGGTGAGACCGCCATCTCAATCATAACTAGAAAAAGTCACTGTAAAGCCTTGTAATCTAGAAAAGGATTATCATGCCCAATTAACTATGCTATATATAGAAAGATACTTTTAAGTGATTATGCTCTATTCTACTTTTGCTATCAGTAAAATACATAACAGTGGTGCCTTTGAAATTTTTAGTAAAAAATCACTCTCTAATACTGAGGCATCGCTTAAATATTGGAGTTTACTGATGCTTATGGTGATTAAGTGTAGCCCATTATTTTAACACTGAAGTAAAAAAAATAAATGAACATATTAGAAAGTCTATAGAGGAAAACAATTATTGGTTTTTTTACTTAACATCTGGATAGCCTTATTTTTTGTTTTTTTGTTTTGTTTGTTTGTTTTTACAATGGGTTTTAAAGTTCCCAAGTAAGTGAATCTCATGACATGCAGAGAGTGTTGTTTTCCATTACAGAAGCCATTATAGTCAACAGTGTTCCTCTATTTTCTTTGAAGAAGCCATTAGTTGAACTGTAATACAGGTTTGAGAATTGGAGTGCCTTGACATGATGTTCTTAAACATAATGGCAGAACAAAAAAGCCAGAGAAAGTTGAGAAACAATTTGATATGCATGCAACGATGTCCTAACCTAACCAGACTTGAAATTGTTGAGTATATAATTGCCTGCCTTACTCATGGGTATCATTGTTTCTATATTATTCACATCTATTTTTTCTAGTCTTGTCCTTTAGGCTTTCCTTCACTCTGTAGCATTTCCAAATTTTCTTATAATATCTAGTTTATGTTTTTGACTGGTAGCTTGCCTATATTTCTTTTTTTAAAGATTTACTTTGTTTTTTGTTTGTTTGTTTGTTTTCAAAGTGTAAGATTGTTTTGACTACATGTGTGTCTGTGCACCACATGTGTGTCTGGTGCTCTGGATGGTCAGAAGAGAGTGTAGGATCCCTTGGAATTGGAGTTACAGATGTTTGTAATTCATCATACATGTGCACTGAACTGAATCTGTGTAAAGTCAGTCAGTGTTTTCACTCTCTGAGCCATTTCTCTAGTTCCTGTCTATATTTCTCATGACATAATTCCTTACTAGGACAGCAAGAAATATCCTTGATAAATATGCTCTTGTTTCCATAAGGGAAGAACATGAAATAAACATTTTAAGAATCTTTGAGCTTAAATGTGTTTTCAAAAGGTTATTTAGTATATAACAATATAAATTTTAGAAATATCGTTAATAAATTTAACTCGACCACTTAAAGCTATCATTAATTTTATCTCCATAGAAAATGGTGATATTTTTAAAAAATTAATGTTATAATTAAAATTAATACTTCAACATAAATTTCTAAATTATTTCCTTAAATCATGAACAAAAATCTCATATACCTATCATGTAAATGAATGTTTATTTATTTATGTCAAATTTAGTTGGTTATTGTCAACAATTCATCTGAGAATAGAATATTATCTCGAATTTACATGACAATTGTTATTTAAAAGCAAAGTAGTTTTATTTGCTTTTCCTCTCCCTATTACCCCCTTTACTTATTTCGGTTTATGGAGACATGTTCTAACTACATAGCACAGACTGTATTTGAATTCATAAATCTGTTTCCTCAGTCTTATGAATTTTTAGATTATAGGCTACATTAACATGCCCAACTACATATTTATATTCATGGTTGTTTATTTGGTTAACCTGCTCATATAGTACCAAGGTTTACAAATGTCACTTATGGAGCTAATAGTATATGATCTATCCTTCTTGAAAATATCTGGAAGGTGTCTTCCACAAACTGTTTGAGAAGAATCTTCCTGTTTCAGTCAGGTGGAAGCTAAACAAACAATATAAGAAGTTATTTGAAATATATTGCTATAAATATCTCTTTTTTGTGACTTGAGTTATAGATAGGAAAAAAATGTTTTGCATCAGTGGATCAAACTAATTGCTTCTGATCTTAATTTTCCTATGAATTGTTCTCAGTGACTTTTACATTGCTGTTTAAATGTTTAATGGATGCATAAAATCATGTGTTATAGTAATTAAATAGCAGATTGTTTTTCCAGGTTTAATTTTAAAAATTGTTGGACACTATGAGATCTTTTCTTTTACACTAAAGTGATAACATATAGTGGTAAGAAGTTAGTTTAATAAAGATATCCATCAGTAATATATTATTAGTAAATTCAGGTGGATTTATTTGGAGATTTCAATTAGAACAAATGAAGTGTTCTCTGTTTTTGAAATGCAAAATTGTGAAAGCATGCATTTGAGACTTTTGAACAAAGCTGCAAAACAAAGAAGGTCTTTACTAGATAATTCTTCTAAAGAAATATAACATGTACAAACAATGTAGATGAATCAATTATAAACTAATAAAGTTTTTTCATACTGTTGTAATTATAATTGTAGAAATCAAATGATGGGGAAGAGGGAAAATGATGTTTCTGAAATTCTATCAATATATTAGCTACATAAACTAAAAGGATTTAGAGATGGCTTACACTGTCTTTACAATAAGATATTATTTAAATATATTTACACATTCATACATGTGTATGTACATATATAACCTGATGTATAACAAAATAAACAAATCACTAGCTTAACAAATTATGCATATTTAAGAAAAAATTCATGATATTCAAAATTTCTGTTATCAGAAGTAAAATAAAATATCTCAAGTTGAAATTTGATTTATTTAAATGGTATTTATCAATTGAATGGATCAATAAAAATCCCAAACTGCTATTTAATTTAAGCATAAGATTTTTCCATCTTCCACAGAAATCTTGTCAGTACTTCTGTGTAATAACACAAAATGAGCTTTCAAAATAATTCCATTATTAAATAAGCATTTTGTAGGAACAAAATGAAAATTAAAACTTTTAACTAAAGATTCTCTCCTCCTGTGGGATTAGAAATTTTACCAAGGGTCTAATACATTCTGTGTAAACAGTCTCTCATTGAATTAAATAGAAAAAGAAAGAAGGGTTTTGCCTTTTTATTTTATTTTATTCTTATTTTATGTTTATGAGCTTTTCCTGCATGTATCTATGCATCATGTGTGTGCAGCATTCTAGAAACCAGAAGAGGGCATGGTAAGATTCCCTAGAACTGGACTTACAGATGATTATTAGCTACCATGTAGGGGCTGGGAATTGAACCTGGGTCCATTAGAAGTGCAGCTAATATTCTCAATAACTGATCCATCTCTCTAGCCTATGACTACTTTTTTTTTGGTTGATCAATGGAATCAAACTGAAGACCCAGAAATGAACCCACACACCTACAGTCACTTAATCTTTGACAAAGAAGCCAAAACCTTACAATAGAAAAAGGACGGCATCTTCAACAAATGATGCTGGTCTAACTGGGTGTTGACATGTAAAAGATTGAAATTAGAACTATACTTATCACCTTGTACAAAACTTAAATCCAAATGGATCAAAGACTTTAGCATAAAACCGGACACACTAAGTCTAATAAAAGAGAAACTTGGAAAAAGTCTCAAACTCATTGGCACAGGTGACAACTTCCTGAAAAGAACACCAATAGCTCAGGCTCTAAGACCAACAATCAATAAATGAGACCTCATGAAACTGAAAAGCTTCTGTAAGGGAAAGAACACTGTCATTATAACAAAACAGCAATCTACAGATTGGGAAAAGATCTTTACCAATCCCACATCAGACAGAGGGCTAATATCCAAAATTTATGAGGAACTCAAGAAATTAAACACCAAGAAACCAAATAATCCAATCAAACAATAGGAAACAGAGCTAAACTGAGAATTCACAAAAGACGAATCTCTAATGGCCAAGAGACACTTGAAGAAATGCTCAACATCCTTAATCGTCAGAGAAATGCAACTCAAGACAACTCTGAGATTCCATCTCACACCTGTCAGAATGGCTAAGATCAAAAATTCTAATGATAGCACATGCTGGTGAGGCTGCTGAGAAAGGGGAACACTCCTCATTGCTGCTGGGAATGCAAACTTGTACAACCACTATGGAAATCAGTCTGGCAACAACTTAGAAAACTTGGAATAGCTCTACCTCAAGACCCATCCATACCACTTCATACCACTTCTGGTTTTACATTCAAATGATTCCTCACCAAACCACAAGGACATTTCCTCATCTATGTTCCTAGCAGCTTTATTTGTAATAGCTAGAAACTGGAAACAAACTAGATATCCCTCAACTGAGGAATGGATTAAAAAAAACTGTGGTATATCTACACAATGGAATACTACTCAGCTATCAGAAACAAGGAAATCATGCAATTTGCAGCCAAATGGATGGAACAAGAAAAGCTCATCCTGAGTGAACTAACCCAGACTCAGAAAGATGCACATGGCATCTATTCACTTATAATTGGATTTTAGCCATGTAGTATAAGATAACTATTTTACAACCAACACACCAAAAGGAATGGGAACATAGGCTTTGTTGATGAGATACTTTGCCCTAGTGGTGCTGACTTGTAGGTCCCCAGTATATGAGGAGGCTCTTGTCCCTCATGTGACTGGTGAACTGGGGTGGAGAACTGATGTGTGGGGACACCCCACACTGGAGGAGTAGGATGGGAGGGTGAAAGAGTGGGACTGGGAGGGGTGGGGGGGGCACTGTGATGGAGATATGTCTTGAAGTAGTGAATAAACATTAAAAAAAACCCCAAAGAATCCAATTTCCTCATATTTTATCAATGTAATGCTTCCTTATATAAAAAGAATATTTTATTCAAAGTGATAAAATACAAATGTGTGTCATATTCTGTAGTGCAGTATACATGCATAAAATATGCAAATAAAAATTATATATGTGCATGTTAAAATAAATGTTAAAATATAAAATTTTTTTCCTATAAACTTATTCACTCATGGACATGCATTTTCATCCATAAAAAAAAAACAAACAAAAAAACTGCTTTAAAATAAATCAACTATGACTACAAAATAGAGTTGTTATCTTGATTCTGAGGTATATGATTTTCATATATTTAGGAAGTTGCATTTTACTTGTGTTATGCCCAGTTCATGAAAACATAAGACAAACCAGGAGGACTCCCAACTGGATGCAAAGACAAAAGGAACTTTATTTAGGGTACAAGCCAAGGCAAGGAAGCCAGTGAACAAAGGTGCCCAGGCTGAAAAGCTCAGGGTTTTAAGGGATTGTAAGGGAGGGGGTGGGCATTTAGTGAGAGGAAACATACAGAATCACAATTGGTCTTGTAAGATGAGCTCAGAAAGTCCTCTGACAACCCTGTTCAGGAGGAGAAGGAAACTCCCAGTCAATTATTTCATGATTGACAAGCCATCAAACAATCTTATCAGTCCTCTCAAGGCAATCCTCACAGTTTCCCAGAGGAGGTTTTCCAGATAGTTTATGGTCCAGGGTGGGAGTTAGTCTTGCCTGCACATACCAAGAGGTTTCATGACCTGGTCTGGGGTGGAGGTCAGTCTTCCTTGCGCATACCAAGAGCCTTATTGAGAGGGGCTCAGTAGGTCTATTAACCAGGTTTTATAAACATTAAGTTCTTTTGAGAGCCCTTTATCTATGGCTCTTTCCAAATGGTCACTCAAGGCCTCTGAGGGAGGGAAAGCTAGGTTTTCAGGCCTTTTTTGTTATTTTACTTTTATGAGCTTGTTACACCAGAGGTGGGTGGGTAAGAACTTGGACAGGCCAGGATGAGAGACTGGAGGTTTTGTTCTTTGGATAGAATGGTGTTGTTCCAAAGACTTTTTATATTCTTGGTTGTGAGCCTAGCCTTTAATGGCTGAGCTAAATCTCTAGCCCACCATAGACTTTTTAGCATGACATGTGAAACACTTTTTTCTTTTGCTGGAAGACAAAAAGCTAAAAAAAGAAAAAAAACAACAAAAAAAATGAACCTATGATACTCTGACAGTTTTTTGTATACATGCATGGTTTCTTTCTTTTAATATTGTGATATAGTTTGAATATGGTATGTCCTCTGCAAAACTCAAGTTGAAATTGGAATCTAAATGCAGCTGTATTGGGAAAGGTAGTATGCTTCAAGATGTGTGTGGTTCATGAGGGCCTCACCCCTATGAAAGAATGACTATTGCTGTTTTGTGAGACTAGGACAATTCTCAGGGAACTGAAGTAGTTCTTACTCTCAAAGGATCACATTGTCATTAGAGTAAATAATTATAAGGTGAGGTTTCATCCTATTTGTTTTGAGAATCAAAATATATTTTCTATTAGTCAGTGTCAAGTATTCAGTCATAGCAATAAATTCATTCTGAAACAAATTAAAGGTTCCTTGAAGACAACTTTTATAATAATGTGTAACTTCTTTATAAGAACATTAGATTAGGAATGAGAATGACTGATAGTTCTGTGTCATTCAATCATTCAAGCCTTACACATCCATTGTAGAAATACCTCATCAATAAAAATCCAAGAGGAAAGTTTTAACTTGCTTACATGAATTTACCACTTTTTTACATAATATTGAAAGGGTGTTGAAAATAGATAGGACATTTGAGTACACTGTTTATTGCATGCTTTAAAAAAAAAAGTAGTGAATTTGAAAATGAGACTTCGGTTTATTGGATAAGAAATCAGATACCCTGCCTGCACTTGGACCTGTACACCCAACGTGGAAAAACAGCTAGACTACAAGTGAAACTAAAAATTAATTAATTAATGTGGTTATTAGTAAGTATAAATTGTAAGATTAGGCCAGCAGAGTAGCCAGCGGCTTGGCAGAGGAGCAGGGTTCTTGGCCTGAATGCCTTAACCGGTTGCCTAACTTATTCTGGAGAAAGAGCCCCGGGACCAAGGGGGGCCTACACCACCTGTAACCTAAACTCTGTTAATTAATATAAGTTGTTATATTAGGCCAGTAGAATTACCGGCGGCTTGGCGGGAGATTCACCTGGGTTCAAGGGGAGTCTGAGAGTCCAACAGCCCGGACTGCTTGGACTGAGGGCCTATACGTTGCCACAGTCTTTTCCCCAATAATTGAACACACCAAGACCTTTTAATGTTTTAACGCTTAGCCCTTAGCTGGGCAGACTCTCAATTAGCTACACTAAGTTAACCTGGATCACCTAATCCCAAACCACAATGTGCCTGCGAGTACCTTCCAGCATTCTCCAGCTGTCTGTCTCCTTCTGTGTCTCCCGGCAGAAAGAGAGAGAGTATCTGTGTGTGCCCAGATTTCCTGTGCTGATCTCAGGAAGTCCCGCCTTCCTATACTCTTTCTGCCCAGCTAATTGGCCATAAGTGACTTTTATTAACCAATCAAGAGAATGTCTCAGAAGGGGCAGTAACCAGATCTCAGCATTGAATTCAATGTATCAGAAAAAATATTAGACATTCCCTAAACACACAAGAGAAAAGGTAAGTAAGATTTTCTTTCCAGAGTTCCCAACATGGTGGCACAGTGTGCACTGTAGCTGAATGGCAGAGACCTAACCCAGTCACAGCAAAGCAATTAGGAGCCAAGACTCACTGCAAACAGAGCCAGCAACTGTGTGTTCTCAACAAACATTGGGACGGGTCCCTCACCCTAGCACCCAAGCATTTGAGGCAGTCAGCAACAGGCACACTGAGGCTGGCACCTGTCTTTGGTGGAGCTCCTTGCCTGCACATACAGCCAAGCTGCTGAACCAGAACAACCATGTCATTGAGGAGAGAACACAGGCCCAATCACAACTCTACCTGCCTTTCTGAGGATACCTGCTAGCTGTCAGGTCCTCAGAGGATAGCCCCCTCCCCATTCCAATCCCCTGTATATTGGTCCAATTGGGTCACAACCAGTTGAGGAGATTGGCAGTCATTCTCCAAGAGCCACTCTATTACAGGAACCTACCCACCATCTGGAGGTGGACAGCAGGATCTCAGGATCACCCAACTCCAAGAACAGGGAGTTTTCCTGAAAACCAAGGTCAACTGACAAAAGAAACAAACAGACAACTCCAAGGTCAACCAGATGACAAAAGGTCAGCTCAAGAACATGGTTAAAAAAAAAAAACCCAAAGCAATATGATGTCTCCAGAACCTACCTATAATGCTACAGACAACTCTGGACATCCTAACATGATTGAAACAAAGGAAAATGACCTTAATCCTATGCTTATATTAGTAATAGAAGGTCTAAGGGAGGAAATCAAATATCTCAGAGAGCAACAACAAAATACTGCAAAGAGGTGATGGAAATGAATAAAGCGCTTAAAGGAATGGAAGACCTGAAAGGGAAGTTGAGGCAATAAAGAAAATCCAATCTGAGACATCCATAGAACTGGAAAACCTTAAGAAATGAAAAGTAACTACAGACACTAGCATCAGCAACAAAATACAAGAGTTTGGAAGAAAGAATTTCAGGCACAAAGGATAAAATTGAAAAAATTGATACATCTGTCGAAGAAAATTCAAATTTAAAAAAGTTCTGACACAAAAACTTCAGGAATTCAAGGACAATATGAAAAGACGAAATCTCAGAATAGGAATAGAAGAAAGAGATGATTCCCAGCTCCATGGAGCAGAAAATATCTTCAACAAAATCATTGAAGAGAATTTCCCAAATCTAAAAAAAAAAGGAGATGCCTATAACTGTACAAGAAGCTTACAGAACTCCAAATAGATTATACCAGAAAAGAAAATCTTTCCGCCACATAATAATCAAAACACCAAATGTCCAGAACAAAGAAAGAATATTAAAAGCTGCTAGGGAAAAGGGTCAAGTAACACATAATGGCAAACCTATCAGAATCACACCTGACCTTTCATCAGAGACACTAAAAGCCAGAAGGTCCTGGACAGATGTCTTGCAGACCCTTAAGACCACAAATGCTAGGCCAGACTACTATTCCCAGCAAACTTTTCAATCAACATAGATGGAGAAAACAAGATATTCCATGACAAAGCTAAATTCAAACAATATCTATGTACAAATCCAGCTCTACAGAAGATGTTAGAAGGAAAACTCCAACCCAAAGAGGTTAACTACACACAAGAAAGCACCAGAAGCAAATACAAGCCTGCAGCAAAACCAAAAGAAGAGAAGCTCACTCACACACTATTTCCACCAACATCAAGATGGCAGGAATTAATATCACTGGTCATTAATATCTCTCAACGTCAATGGACTCAATTCCCCAATAAAAAGACAAAGGTAGGAAAATGGATGTGAAAACAGAATCCCACAATCTGTTCCTTATAAGAAACACACCTCAGTAAAAAAGATAGGCATTATCTTCAAGTAAAGGGCTGGAAAAAATATACCAAGCAAATGGACACAAGAAGCAAGCTGGAATGGTGGTTCTAGTATCCAATAAATTAGACTTTCAACCAACATTAATCAAAAGAGATGGGGAAGGACACTGCATACTCATCAAAGGAAAAATCCACCAAGATGAAATCTCAATACTGAACATCTATGCCCCAAATGTAAGACCACCCACATTTGTTAAAGAAACACTACTAAAGCTCAAACCCCACATTGAACCTCACACATTAACAGTGGGAGACTTCAACACACCACTCTCACTACTGGACAGATCAACGATGTAGAAACCGAACAGAGAAATATTGAACCTCACAGATGTCATGAATCACATGGACTTAATTGATATCTACAGAACATTTCACCCCAAAACAAAAGAATATACTTTCTTCTTGGCACGTCACGAAACCTTCTCCAAAATCTACCATATAGTCAGTCACAAAGCAAGCCTCAAAAGATACGGGAAATTGAAATTACACCTTGTATCGTATCAGATCATCATGGAATAAAGCTAGACTTAAACAATAACAAAAATAACAGAAAGCCTGCAAAAACATGGAAACTGAATAACTCTACTCAATGACCTCTGCGTCAGAGAAGAAATAAAAAAAAAAAGAAATTAAAGTCTTCTTAGAACTCAATGAAAATGAAGGTACAACATACTCAAACTTATGGGGCACACTGAAAGCAATGCTAAGAGGAAATTTTATAACACTAAGTGCCTTCAAACAGAAACTGGAGAGTTCCCATACTAGTGACCTAAAAGCACACCTGAAAGAGCTAGAACAAAAAGAAGCAAACACTCCCAAGAGGAGCAGAGGAGAGGAAATTATCAAACTCAGGGTTGAAATCAACAACTTAGAAACAAAAAGAACAATACAATTAATCGACAAAACCAAGAGTTGGTTCTTTGAGAAAATCATCAAAATAGACAAGCCCTTAGCTAACCTAACTAAGGCAGAGGGAAAATACCCAAATCAACAAAATCAGAAATGAAAAGGGAGAAATAACAACAGACATTGAGGAAATCCAAATAATCGTTAGGTCCTACTTCAATAACTTGTACTCCACAAAATTGGAAAATCTAAATGAAATGGACAATTTTCTTGATAAATTCGGCCTACCAGGGTTAAATCAAGAACAGGTAAACAAATTAAACAGTCCTATAACCCTTAAGGAAATAGAAGAAGTCATCAGAAAACTTCCAACCAAAATAAGCCCAGGGCCAGATGGTTTCAGCACAGAATTCTACCAGACACTCAAAGAAGAGCTAGCACCTATATTCTTCAAACTCTTCCACAACATAGAAACAGAAGGAATACTGTCATACACATTCTATGAGGCCATAGTCACCCTGATACCTAAACTTCACAAAGAAAGAACATTTCAGACCAATTTCCCTTATGAACATGGATGCAAAAATACTTAATAATCTTAGATTCTTTTTTATATATATCTAAGATTTTTTGCATTTTATTCCTTTATTTTTTATTTCTTCAAGTTACATCTCAATCACAGCCCCCTCCCTATTCCCCCCCTCCAGTCCCACCCTCCCACCCTCAATCCCCCATCCTCTTCCCTTTTTTTTTAAGTTTAAGGTATATCTTATTTCCCCCTACAGTTTCCACTTTCATTCCAACAAATGGCTCTTTCTCTTATAATAATACATACAATACAAAACAACAGAGGTAATTAGGCCACAGTTATGAGGGTTATATGGCTTAGCGTACATTCCCAATGTCCACTCCATATGTATTTGACACCTGACTTTAACATTCTACTATCTAACCATCTCCATGTGTTTAAAGTTCTATATCCGACTCAACATTCATACTAACTTGCAACACAATTTTAAAAGCATCTTCTTATATCTATAACACTCTCTTGACTCCTAAACAACTCAAAATTTAATTATGAGACTCTAGCTATCTGTTCTTCAACCACCTCAGAGACCTGAGAGGGATAAATATATCTGAATTTATAGGAAGTACAGGGCCTGCAGCTTCAAAAACTAAGAAATGACATACCAGTGGCTTCCTGGACAGTTCCCATTTTCTCTCCATACATTACAGCATCGATCTTCAGTCATTTGGCCCCATTTCTCTGACAGACATTGATTGTAGAGCAGGGGTTATGAAGGACTTGCCTACCCTGTCTTGGCAGAGCTGGGATGTCGACTTACCTGCTTCGAGGTTTTGTCCTTTTCGGACAGCATTCTCTCTACAGTTGGAGCAAGGGGCTATTCCTACCAAGAGATAGGCTTGCAACTAATTCAATTATCTCCCACTGGAGATTCTTCGATGCTCATCTTCTACTTGGGGTAGAATAGGGGGTGCTTTCAGGAGTTGATATGACTCAACATAAAAAAAATCTAAAGTTACGAAAACATCTTTGAATGCCATATTCTGCAGATCTCTTGAGGTTTTTGAAGAGGCCAGATCTATCTCTTATATTAGGGTAAGCAGATGTTGCTTGTCTCTTAGAAGCTTTATTTCTGATTAGCTTAGAAAATAACTATAATAGGCTGTCATAGTACCTAACAAAATGACCGGCTTGCATAACTAGTAGTTTGCATTTCTTAATTATCCTAAACAGTTTATGACAATTAGTAGTAAAAGGCCGAAACATCACATTTCATTTTTTTTCTTTACCTCCTAACCCTTCCATCCCATTTCTCTGGGGTGGGGTGTCCTTATATAACAGTCCCTCATCTCGGTTGAGAGGTCTTATGAGGGCCAAGAGCCTCCTCATTTATTGGGGGTCTACAAGGCAGTACCACCAGTAAAAAGTGTCTCATTGCCCGGGAGAGAGAGCTAAAAAACAAACAAACAAATAAGCAGACAAAAAGATAAAAAAGACTAAAAAACAGAAAAAACAATAAAAATATATAAAAAATAAATAAATAAAAATAAAAAAATCTATGACCAAGTTCCTTTTGGTATGTTAGTTGTAGTATCGATACCTTCTAATATATAGCTAAAAACCTACTATAAGTGAATAGATGCCATATGCATCCTTCTGAGGCTGGGTTAGCTCACTCAGGATGAGCTTTTCTAGTTCTATCCATTTGGATGCAAATTGCATAATTTCATTGTTCCTGATAGCTGAATAATATTCCATTGTGTAGATGTAACACAGTTTTTTAAAGCATTCTTCAGTTGAGGGACATCTGGGTTGTTTCCAGTTTCTAGCCATTACAAATAAGGCTGCTATAAACATAGATGAGGAAACTTATGATTCCTTGAAGAGGCATTTGGGTGTATACCCAGAAGTGGTATGGCTGGGTCCTGAGGCAAAGCTATTCCAAGTTTTCTAAGATATTGCCATACTGACCTCCATAGTGGTTGCACAAGCCTGCACTCCCACAGGCAATGGAATAGGGTACCCCTTTCTCCACACACTCGCCAGCATGTGCTGTCATTTGAGCTTTTGATCTTAGCCATTCGGACAGGTATGAGATGGAATCTCAGAGCCTTCTTGAGTTGCATTTCTCTGATGATTAAGGATGTTGAGCATTTCCTCAGGTGTCTCTCAGCCATTAGGGATTCCTCCTTTGTGAATTCTCTATTTAGCTCCATCATTCATTTTTTTGATTGGATTATTTTTTTTTGGCATTTAATTTCTTGAGTTATTTGTAGATTTTGGATATTAGCCCTCTGTCAGATGTGGGGTTGGTGAAGATTTTCTCCCAGTCTGTAGGCTGCCGTTTCGTTCGTATGACAGTGTCTTTTGCCTTACAGAAGAGTTAAGTTTCATGAGGTCCCATTTATTGATTGTTGATCTCACATCCTGAGCTGTTGGTGTTCTGTTCAGGAAGTTGTCGCCTGTGCCAATGAGTTCGAGGGTTTCTCCCACTTTTTCTTCTAGTAGATTTAGTGTGACTGGCCTTATGTTAAGGTCTTTGATCCACTTGGATTTAAGTTTTGTACAAGGTGATAAGTATGGGTCTAATTTCATTCTTTTACAAGTGGACATCCAGTTGGACCAGCACCATTTGTTGAGGATGCTGTCCTTCCATTGTGCCATTTTGGCTTCTTTGTCAAAAATTCGGTGGACATAAGTGTGTGGGTCTATTTCTGGATTTCAATTTGATTCCATTGATCTATTGGTCTGTTTCTCTACCAATACCATGCTGTTTTTACAACTATTGCTCTGTAGTACAGCTTGAAATCTGGGATGGTGAGACCTGCAGATGTTTTTTTATTGTACCGGATTGATTTAGCTATTCTGGGCTTTCTGTTGTTCCATATGAAATCGAGAATAGCTCTTTCCAAGTCTATAAAAATTGTGTTGGTATTTTGATAGTAATTGCATTGAATATATATATTGCTTTTGGTAGGATGGCCATTTTTATTATGTTGATCCTACCTATCCATGAGCATGGGAGATCTTTCCATCTGCTAAAAGCCTCTTCCATTTCTTCCTTCAATGGCTTGAAGTTCTTGTTGTACAAGTCCTTTACTTGCTTCGTTAGAGTTACCCCCAGGTATTTTATGTTGTTTGTGGCTATTGTGAAGGGGGTTGTTTCCCTTAATTCTTTTTCAGCCCATTTGTTTGTTGCATAAAGAAAGTCTTCTGATTTTTTTTGAATTAATTTTGTATCCAGCCACTTTGCTGAAGGTAAAGAGTTCTCTGGTAGAATTTTGGTGGTCGCTTATATACACATACTATCATATCATCTGCAAATAGGGATAATTTGACTTCTTCGTTTCTGATGTTTATCCCCTTGATCTCCTTTCGTTGTATTATTGCTCTAGCAAGAACTTCAAGTACTATATTGAAGAGATATGGTGAAAGTGGACATCCTTGTCTTATCCCTGAGTTTAGAGGAAATGCTTCAAGTTTCTCTCCATTTAATTTGATGTTGGCCACTGGCCTGCTGTATATTGCCTTTATTTTTTCTAGGTACAGTCCTTGTATGTCCGTTCTCTCCAGAACTTTTAGCATGAAGGGGTGTTGGATTTTGTCAAATGCTTTTTCTGCATCTAGCGAGATTATCAGGTGTTTTTTTTTTTCCTTCATCTTGTTTATATGGTGAATGAAGTTGATAGACTTTTATATGTTGAACCATCCCTGCATTCCTGGGATGAAGCCTACTTGATCATGGTGTATGATACTTTTGATGTGTTCTTGAATTCGGTTTGCTAGTATTTTATTAAGTATTTTTGCATCTATGTTCATGAGGGAGATTGGTCTGAAGTTCTCTTTCTTTGTTGGGTCTTTGTGTGGTTTAGGAATCAGGGTGACTGTGGCCTCATAGAATGAGTTTGGCAATGTTCTTTCAGAGTCTATTTTGTGAAAGAGTTTGAAAAGTATTGGTGTTAGCTCCTCTTTGAAGGTCCGGTAGAATTCCGTGCTACAGCCATATGGCCCTGGCCTTTTTTTGGTTGGGAGATTTTTAATGACTGTTTCTATTTCCTTAGGGGTTATAGGGCTGTTTAATCTGTTTATCTGATCTTGATTTAGCTTCAGTAGGTGGAATCTATCAAGAAAATTGTCCACTTCAATTAAGTTTTCAAATTTGATGGAGTATAGATTTTTAAAGTAGGATCCAAATATTCTCTGGATTTCCTCAATGTCTGTTGTTATTTCTCCCTTTTCATTTCTGATTTTGTTGATTTGTGCTTTCTCCCTCTGTCTTTTAGATAATTTGGCTAAGGGTCTGTCTTTTTTGTTGACTTTCTCGAAGAAACAACTCTTGGTTTCATTGATTCTTTGTATAGTTCTTTTTGTTTCTAAGTTGTTGATTTCAGCCCTAAGTTTGGTAATCTCCTGCCTTCTGCTCCTCTTGGGAGTGTTTGCTTCTTTTCTTTTTTTTTTTGCAGTTCACCCAGTTTAGCTATTAATTCGCTAATATGAGCTGTCACAGTTTTCTTTTTGAAGGCACTTAGTGCTATGAACTTTCCTCGTAGCACAGCTTTCATTGTGTCCCATAGGTTTGGGTATGTTGTGTCTTCATGTTCGTTGGATTTTAAGAAGTCTTTGATTTCCTTCTTTATTTCTTCCCTGACCCAGTGGTCCTCTAGTAAAGAGTTGTTCGATTTCCATGTGAGTGTATACTTTCTGTTGAGTCTTTTGCTATTGTAGTCCAGCTTTATTCCATGGTGGTCTGATAAGATACAAGGGGTTATTTCAATTTTCTTGTATCTGTTGAGGTTATATTTGTGTCCAACTATATGGTCGATTTTGGAGAAGGTAACATGAGGTGCTGAGAAGAAGGTATATTCTTTTGTGTTTGTGTGAAACGTTCTGTAGATTTCTGTTAGGTCCATTTGGTTCATGATCTCTGTTAGAGTCATTATTTCTCTGTTTGGCTTCTGTCTTGATGATCTGTCCATAGTTGTGAGTGGGGTGTTGAAGTCTCCCACTATTAAAGTGTTTGGATCTATGTGTGATTTAAGTTTTAGAAGTATTTCTTTTATAAATATAGTTGCCTTTGTATTCCAGGCATAGATGTTCAATATTGACATGTCCTCTTGATGAATATTTCCTTTAAGGAGTATGTAATGCCCTTCTCTGTCCTTTTTTTTAATTAAGTTAAGTTGGAAGTCTATTTTGCTTGATATTAGGATCGCTACTCCAGCTTGTTTCCTGGGTCCATTTGCTTGGAAAACCTTTCCCCAGCCCTTTACTCTGAGATAGTATTTATCTTCAATAGTGAGATGTGTTTCTTGTATACAGCAAAAAGATGGGTCTTGGTTACGGATCCAGTCTGTAAGTCTATGTCTTTTTATTGGCGAGTTGAGTCCATTGGTGTTGATGGATATTAGTGACCAGGGGTTGTTATTTCCCATTATTTTGGTATAGCGGGTTGTCTTGTGTTTCTTTTTGTTTAGTTGCTGTGGAGGTTGCTATTTTCTCTGTTTTCTTGGGTGTAGTTATCGTCTCTGTGTTGGAATTTTCCTTCTAGGATCTTTTGTATGGCTGGGTTTGTGGGAAGATATTGTTTGAATTTGATTTTGTCATGGAATATCTTGTTTTCTCCATCTATGTTGATAGAGAGTTTTGCTGGGTATAGTAGTCTGGCTGGGCACCTATGTTCTCTCAGGGCTTGTAGGACATCTGTCCAGGACCTTCTACCTTTTAAAGTTTCTGAGGAGAAGTCAGATGTGATTCTGATGGGTCTGCCATTGTATGTGACTTGGCCTCTTTCTCTTACAGCTTTTAATATCCTTTCTTTGTTCTCTACATTTGGAGTTTGTATTATTATGAGGTGAGAGGAGTTTCTTTACTGATCTAATCTGTTTGGTGTTATGTAAGCCTCTTGGATTTTTACTGGCATCTCTTTCTTTAGGTTTGGGAAGTTTTCTTCTATGATTTTGTTGAAGATATTTCCTGGACCCTGGAGTCGGGAGTCTTCTCTTTCCTCTGTGCCTATAATTCTTAGGTTCCATCTTTTCATTGAGTACTTCATTTCTTGGATATTGTGGGTGAGAGATTTTTTAGCTTTCTCATTTTCTTTGGATGTTGTATTGATTTCTTCCATTGAATCTTCCATGCCTGAGATCCTGTCTTCCATCTCTTGAATCCTATTTTTGGTACTCAAATCCATAGTTCCTGCTGTCTTCCCTTGATTCTCCATTTCCATTTTTAACTCTGACTGTATTTTCTTTATTGTTTCCATTTCCATTTTTATTTCTTGAGTGATGTTATTTGTTTTGTACATTTCCTGCTCCAGTTTGCTTGTCTTTGCCTGGAAGTCTTCCATTGCCCTCTCTTTTTCTTGTTCAAGTTGACTCACCTTGTTCTGAAGTTCTCTAATGGTGTTTTCCATCGCTTTCATATGTGCAATTGTGGCTTCTTTGAATTCCTTCATCGATTTAAGTTCTTCTTGAAGGGACGCAATCATTTTCCATAATGTAGAATTGTCATTGTTTTAATGTGTTTCAGCTGTGGTGAGGTGGTTCGGTCTGGGTGGAATAGTGTTGTTTTCTTTTGTTGGAGTCATTTCGCTCTGTTTTTGTTTTGTTTGTTTGTTTGTTGTCTGGGGCCTCTGGCCATGTGGAATTTTTTAGCTGTCTTCTGGACTTGGGTCCAAGGGGGGCGCTTTGGTGTAGGAGTCCAGTTGCCTTACTCCACCCCTATAAGGTGAGTTATTCAGGCCCGCCTCCTAGGTGGAGTCCTAACTAATCCCGGGGGTGGAGCTGTGTACAAGTAAGCTCTGGTTACCCGCTGGAAGGGCCAGTACTAGTACAAAAGTCTGATATACAACAGTATATTGGCTCCTGTGGTGGGTAAATCTGCCCTTCACCCCCAGTAGCCTTGCCGCTCCCACAGCCTGGAAACTGGCCAGTGAATTCACAGCAGTGGGTTGCAATCTGCAGTCTGAAGGCACTTTGCAGCCAAGCTGTGCTCACTTCGAAGGGTGGCAACCTTTCGCCAGATAGCTGGATCGTCTGTGTGAGACCTGGGGGTGCCCAGCAGGGTGGGGATTATCTCTGTGTGGGATCTGAATCTGCCCACTGGGTATTAGATTGGAACTTACCCAGCATCTCTCCTGGTGGGGGATGGGGGGATCCCGATTCCCGGGTCCAGTGGTTTCCTTGTGCATCTGAGAGTGGCATAATCTTAGATTGTTAACATTCAGTGTTCAAGCATTGTCAGAAGCTCTCTGAGAAAGGGGTTCAGTAAACATGCAAACTTCCTGAAAAACTATCTGGCATTTTGCAAAGTCTACACTGAAGGTGCACCCCTGAGTTGCCTCTTGCCAACACCCCCTTTTCGTTTTATCTCTTATTACTGACATGGAGTGAAGATTCCCTCATTCCTAAGTGCCAATTTCCTTGTTTGGCCAGACTTCACAGAGTCCTATAAAGGTGACTCTATTATTCCTGATATCAGTCTTACAAACTGCCTGATTCAGTTCAAACAATTTTAGAAGTTAAAGAAGTTAGATAGTTGATAGAAAAACATATAACTGTAGTAAATGCTCTTGCCAAACAGTGGGTATCTCATTAGGAGTCAGGTCTGAGATAGATTTATGACCTCACATAGGCTTTCACTCTAGAGGTGATTAGACTGACCACATATGCAAACCATAAATCCCATGAAGGGTTTTAAACTTCCCATGAACTTGGGATATAATGAGGCTACCAATAAATGCCTAAATTTAGTACAAATTTTAATGCCAAAATACGCAAACTGTTTTGTTATAATTCCTTATACCTTGTCAGGTTTGATGTAACATATTATTGAAAGAACAAAAACTCCAATCTGTCATCCTGCCCTGTCCAAGTTCTTATCCACCCCCCCTCTGCTGTAACAAGCTCATAAAACTAAAATAACAAAAAAAGGCCTGAAAATGTAGCTTTCCCTCCCTCAGAGGCCTTGAGTGACCATTTGGACAGAGTCATAGATAAAGAGCTCTAAAAAGAACTTAATGTTTATACAACCTGGTTAATAGCCCTACTGAGCCCCTCTCAATGAGGCTCTTGGTATGCGCAAGGAGGACTGACCTCCACCCTAGACCAGGTCATGAACCTCTTGGTATTCTCAGGAAAGACTAACCCCCACCCTGGACCATAAACTATCTGGAACAGAACACCTCCCTGGGAAACTGAGGATTGCCTTGAGAGGACTGATAAGATTGTTTTGTGGCTTGTTAATCATGAACAGATTGACTGGGAGTTTCCTTCTCCTCCTGAGAACAGGGTTGTCAGAGAATTCTCTGAGCTCATCTGACAAGACCAAATGTGATTCTGTATGTTTATTGCCCTTAACTGCCCACCTCCTCCTTTACAATCTCTTAAAACCCCCAGGCTTTCCAGCCTGGGCACCTTTGTTCACTGGCTCCCTGCATGGAGTACCTGAGACCATCCTTGCCTGGGCTCTTACCCTGAATAAAGATCCTTTGCATCCAGTTAGGAGTCTTCCTGGCTTGTCTTATGGTTTTGTGAACTGGGCATAACACTATCATCTTAAACTTAACTTGTGTATAGAAAAGAAAAAATTAATTGAGGACTAAAATGTGGGATTGTTAAGTGTCCTATTGCAATAGTTTTATCTGTCCTTGTGATAAATGCCTTTTAACCGTGAGGTAATTATTACTTTGATGTAGAGAGCTCTTGCTCAGGGTATAAAAAGAATGGTCACCACAATAAAATTATCATTGCATCCTAGCTTCATCCATTTCTTCTTTCTGGCGTGCATGTTTGTGAGAGAGCCCCAGTGTCCTCATTCCTTTCTTATTATTTTCATATAACTCATGGATCAGGTAAAAATCTCAGAACTTCACCATCAACTTCTGAGATAAATTGGTCAAAACTTTACTTTAGTCTACTGAACACTCAATGGGTGGCCTTTGGGCTAATAGGCCAAGTGCTTGCAGTAATTTACAAAACAAAGGCTGCTTTTTACCACCTCCTCAGCTTGCAGCCCCCACCAAAGGAAAAAAGTTGGTCATTTTAACAGGCTTGCTCTGAACTACAGAAGATAAAAGGCATAGGCCTCTCTCTCTCTCTCTCTCTCTCTCTCTCTCTCTCTCTCTCTCTCTC
>CAJQZJ010000261.1:0-66861 GCA_907164525.1 Lophiomys imhausi | reverse complement strand
TCTCTCTCTCTCTCTCTCTCTCTCTCTCTCTCTCTCTCTCTCTCTCTTTCCCCATAGCTAGCTACCTGTAAAAATACCTGCAAGGGTCATCAGCCCTTGCAATCAGGGGCACCAGCCCCATGAGCAGGACAGATCTGGAAGATTGTCCCACTGCTGCATCCAGTCCTAAGACCCTGTACTGTGTGACAAGGCTGGTCCTTGACACTTTGTCAAACAGTTTAGAAACTGGAAATAAAACTGTTCAAAACTCTTAAACAGTACTTTTCAAATTACAGAAAATATTGAGTGTTTTCTCTAAAATTTTGGCAATTCCCTTTGTAGTTCTTCATTATTTTTATTTCATGTATTTATTTTACTGTAGTTATTTTCATTATTAACAATAGTCTGGGAAAATACATGAAAAGTAATTTTATCACTATAATTTGATGGCTGTATCCTTAAGATTCAATTAAAAATTAAATTTATATAGTATAAATATATTTAATATTTATTTTTGTTACCTGAATTTCACCTTCAGCCCCATCTATTTCCAGTATAAACTAATGTTCCAGACTTTATTTGTTATTGGATCTAAAATATATTGAATTCCTTTCTGATGATTCACAAATAATTATGCTGTACATATTTCGAGGCCAGAGCTTGTTAAGTTACTTGGAATAAAGGGATAGTTGGTGTTCATGTCATAGAGATTGTATGCTAGCTTTGAGAAAACCATCAATCAACCAAAAAATGAAATCTATAGTACAATTTAATATAAAATAATAACAAAGATGTCATGAATAATGTATTAAAATATATACTCAAAAAAGAAGCTCTCCACTTTGCGTGTGGATCTATGATAAGTGGCTGGATTCCAACCCAGCAATGTGTTCAGTAGACATAAACAATTTAACAGCATCAATAATATTTGTTTTATATTGTTGCATATTTTGAAGTGCTCCAGGTCACAACTTTGACCAATCCTAGCCAATTGTGTTGCTCTAACTCATAATACACATTTGTAATATCAATGTTGAATGAGGAGCAAGGCATACTGAAGACAGAAACTCTTTTAAGTATTCCTATGAAGATAGGATTTTTTTACATTCAAAAATGAAATTTGTATAGTAAATATAGCCTTGAAGGCATGATACTCTGTCTTGCTTGATATAAATTATAATCTACTAATTTCTAGGAAAATAGGAGAGATGGCTTAGTGGTTAAGAGCTCTGGAGGTTCTTCCAAAGGACCTGGGTTCAAATCCCAGCACCCACATGGCAGTTGTCAGCTGTCTGTTATTCCCAACGTGGTGGCACACACCTTTAATCCCAGCACTCAGGAGGTAGAGGCAGGCCAATCTCTGTGAGTTCAAGGCCAGCCTGGTCTACAAAGTGACTCCAGGGCTAAACAGAGAAACCCTGTCTTGAAAAACAACAACAACAACAAAGCTATCAACTATGTTCCCAGCACCCAGTACCTAGAAAGTATTCAATAAACAATTATAGAAACCATGATAAACTATATTATGCAATCCAGAGTTACTCAGAAATTAATATATAGATAAAACTAATGGATCATTTATTAAATAAACAAACAAATAGATAGATAGGAAGATAGATAGATAGATAAGTAAATCATAAATATGTGTATTAGTTAGGTTTCTATTGCTGTAATAAAGACCATGACCAGAAGAGACTTAGGTAGGAAAGAGTTTATTTCATCTTACACTTTCAGGTAATAGTCCATCACTAAGGGAAGTCAGCATAGAAATTCAAGTCAGAAACCCAGAGGTAGTTATTGAAATAGAAGCCATGGAGAAGTATTGCCTGATGGTTTGATCCCCATGATTAGTCAGTTTGCTTTTTTATACACCTCTGGACTGCTTGACAAGGAATGGCATGTCCTATAGACTTTCATATAAGCAATCTGATAGAAACATTGTCTCAGTTGAGATTTCCTCTTAGTTGGTTTGTCTAGGTTTGGAACAAGTTGATAAAAGTCAACCAACACAATAGTATGAGTATAATTTAAGGCATATATAATCTTGAGTCTCTGCTTTATTCTGTTGATTATAGATTCTTTATATCACCAAATCTTAAAAAATTAAGAATATGTAATTAAGAAACTATGTGTTTGGGGTGGGTAAATGATGCAGTGGGTAAATTACTTGCTTGTTGAGAAAGGATGAGGACTAGGGTCAAGTCACTGGAACTTCATTGTATCTAAAAATATATATTATATGTATCAAATATAAGACAAAAATGCAATGTAACAAATTAGAGAGAATCAATGGCTACCATGCTAGTATACATATATTGAACAGTATTTAAGAAATTTTTTTGTTAATTTATTTTTTCAAGTTACATCTCCATCACAGTCTCCTCCCTCCTCTCCTCCAGGTCCTACCCTCTATCCCTCTTCCCCATCTCTGTCCACTCCTCTCCTCCTCAGATGATGGGTGCCCCCACTTATCAACCCCCTTCATTTTATCAGTCACATGAGGGCTAAGAGCTTCCTCTTATACTGTGGCCTGATATGGCAGCCCAGCTGGGGTAATTTGTACCACTAACAGGCAACAGGCCCCATGACTTGCTGCTGGGTGGAGTTTTTCATAGGATAGTTATGTTAGGTTCCTGTCTGTTTGGGTCTGTGGGTTGTAGGATGGTTGTCCTGTGCTATGTGGTTAATATCCACTTATGAGTACATGCCATGTGTATCTTTCTGGGTCTGGGTTAGCTCACTCAAGATGAGCTTTTCTAGTTCCATCCATTTGGTTGTAAATTGCATTATTTCCTTGTTTCTGATAGCTGATTAGTATTCCATCGTGTGTGTGTGTGTGTGTGTGTGTGTGTGTGTGTGTGTGTGTGTGTGTGTGTATGTGTGTGCCCATGATGAGGGTGGTTTGTAGGCATGGGAGGCAGACAAGGAGTGGTGGACCTCAGGGAGTCTTGTGGAAGGGTTAGGGGAAGGATTGAGGGAGTTAGAGGGTTCATGAACACCACAAGAAGGTAAAACCATACTTTTTAATTATTAAACACTTATTTATTAGTAACTATATTCACTTATAACAAATACACTTACTTACCTACTATTCCTATACATTCCTACAACCCCTATGAATGCCTACAACCCCTAAGACCTAACCACTAAACCTATTGATAACTATTACAACTATTTTCCTAACCTTTTAGAAGGATACAGTCTCTGGGGCAGGTCCTCAGTTGCCAGGAACACAGTCTCTGGGGTAGACCCTTTTAACTGTCTTTCTTCTGGAATATCTCAGACATAGATTTGTCAGGATAAATTGGCTATGGAGGTTTCACCTTAAAGAAGGATTGAGGCTTTCTTCTCTCTGAGAGACCCCAGCCATCTGTAGGCCAACTTACTTTCTTTGTATCAGCAACTCTGCTGCTCTGTATCAGTCTTTACAGCTGGCCACAGTTCCATTCAAACCACTGTTCAGACAGGTCAAACCCCTCTAGGCAAAAGCTGAGCCACAGAGTTTAGTCCTTGGCTTTTTGCTGTATTGCTGAGACTTTCTCTTCTCACCAGCTTCTTTCTGCCTCAGGGAAATCTGGCCATTAGTCTACCAGCACTTTCTCCATCAGAGGATACAAACTACTTGTTGTCCTTTTTAGCACAAGGACTCGCTAGCATCAGAGCTCATTAGCATTGGCTCTCTAGCATGGAGCCCCTAGCATGCCCTCTCCCAGGCTCATCCACTTGTCCTTAAATAGGATGCTCCTTGTTCCACCTGCTTCAGCTTAATTTGGGATCTTCCCACTTAGCAGTTGAAAACAATGCCAGGTCATAAAGTCTTTCCTTGTTTCACCTGGCTTCAACCTTGTTTTTCAGTCCAAAGAGACTCCCCTCATTTCACCTGACTTCATCCATAAGCTGATAAGCTAATTGCTCACAGCAAAGTTGATCTTCATGCCTTGGATTAAGAACTGTATCAGAAACCTAGATATTTACTAAATCTAAATTATATTAATCTAATTCCCTACAAGAAGGCCTACATATGCAACTAACTTGGGCACAGGGGGAGCTCATAGTGTCTGAACAACCGACCAAAGAATATGCATGGACTAGTCCTAGACCCACTACATATATCAAGCTGATGGGATGCTTGGTCCTCAAGTGGATCCCCTAAGAATTAGAGTGGGGACTGTCTTTTACTTGGACTTTGCTGCATCCCTCAGGATCCCATTTTTCTAGCAGAACTGCCCTGTCTTGCCTCAGTGAAAGAGGAGGTACTTAGTCCGGATGCGAGTTGATGTGTCAGAGTGGGTTGGTATCAGGTGAGGTGGGTATGAGAGAAGTAGGTAGGAGAGTGGGACTAGGAGGAGAGGAGGGATTGGGATTGCGATTGGGATATAAATAAATAAATTAATTAATAAAAAAGGGAGGGTCTGGAGAAAGCACAATCAGAATGCATTATCTATGTATAAATTGTCAAAAATAATTAAAATAACTTAAAAGACTACGAGAGCTGTTAAACTATTGAATAATTATTGGAATTACTGACTTTATATTAAAGTATTTGAGTCATATAGTGGTTTGAATAGGTTTGACCCCCACAGACTCATATGTTTGAATGCTTGACCCACAGGGAATGGCACCATTATGAGGTGTGGCCTTTTTGGAGGAGGGGTGGCCTTGTTGGTGGAAGTGAATCACTTTATAGGCTGGATTTGAGGTTTCCTAAGCTCAAGATCCACCCAGTGTGGAATTCCAGTCTCCTCCTGGCTGTCCATGGAACACAGTCTTTTTCTGGCTGCCTGTGGAAGACAGTCCCTTTCTTCTGCCTTAATATCAAGATGTAGACTTCCAAGCTGCTCCAGCACCATGTCTGCCTACACTCTGTCACGTTTCTTGCCATGATGATGATGGTCTAAGCCTTTGAAACTGTAAGCGAGCTCCAATTAAATGTTTTCCTTTATAAGAGTTGCTTTGGTCATGGTGTCTCTTCACAGCAATAGAAACTCTAAGACAGGTCAGAATCTTTTCCTAGGGAATATATTCCTCAAAGTGATAGGACAACTAGTTCACTTAATATTGTAATTACTGTGATAACTGTTGTTTTCTACAATACCTTCTAAGTACGACAAAATAAACTCATGACTTGTTTAAATAAATGTCACTACTAGGATTTGTCACCAACAAATGGAATATAATTTCAATTATTGCATTTGTAAAAGACTATCAAATTAAAATAATCATTCACTGGTGATAGTAACTTATTTAGTATTCTCAGGTAGGAAAAGTGAATAATGGATTATATCTCCAGAAAAAACATAGATATGTTCTAAATACATCTATAGAAGAGTTAAAAGATCAAAGTCGTGTACTATAAAAGATATCTCATGGGCTAACTTGTAAAGAACTGAAACATCAAAAAAAAGAATAATCATTAAAATTATTTAGAACTTGTTTTATCTATGAAAAGCCCTAGGTACATAATGATATTTGCAAATTGAAAACTTAATACAAAATGTAAAAACGTTAACTGTAAATAAAAAAGAAAGATACCCCAATAGAATGTGCTTAATCCAACAGGAATCTAATTGAAATGTCACAATTTTTTTTTTTTAGGAATTAGTAAGTACTTTTTCAGCTATGAGTGCCTTGTATGTGATAAGCAAATCCATGAAAATATATTAAAATGACATTATTCTTCCTGTTTTCTTTTTCAGCAATGGGGATGAAATATAGGGCATAGTACATGATCTTCAGGGCACTATGTACATTTTTGTTTCCTTTAAGTTAAGGATAGTTGTGACTCCCAAAGACCTGCTTCCATCATGGACTGCCAGGTGAGACCCTCCAACCCCAATTCTCTGCCTGCCAGGGCCCCTCTGGGTATGCCGCCCAGCAGTGGTGAGCTCTGCCCTGTCCCCTGTGTGCTCCATTTTTCAGCCCACAGTTCTGCCTGCATTCTTGGAGGCCTGTTGTCATCAGGGACCACCAGGTGATACCCTTCCCCCATCCCCTACCTGCCAATCCCCCAAAGCACTCCTAACAGTGGTAAATTGTACCTGATCCCCTGTGCTCCATTTTCTGGCCAACAAATTTTTCTGCATTAACAGATACCTGCCAGGACTAGGAACAACCAGATGGCTAAAGGCTAGCATAAGAACTCAGTCATAAGAGGCAGGGCAATATATCACCACTAGATCTAACCTATTTTACTCCAGTAAGCCCTGGATATCCAAACACAACTGAAGCACAAGAAAATTACCTTAAATCCAATCTTATTAAGATGACTGAGGTCTTTAAAGAGGAAATGAATAAATCCCTTAAAGAAATACAGGTAAGTACAATCAAAGAGGTGAAGGAAATGAATAAAACTGTTCAAGACCTGAAAATGGAAATACAAGTAATAAAGAAAAAAAAAACAGACTGAGGGAATTTTAGAGATGGAGAACCTAGGTAAGAGAATAGAAACTACAGATGAAAGAATCACTGTGGGGAATTTCTGCTGATGGGGTAGAAATCTGGCACTGATAGAAAGCCTGAGCTTGGTGCTAAACTCCTTTTGTTCAGTGGAAACCCTTCTTCCCTCTGATCTGAGAATCCACAGATCCTCTAAGGAAAGAGTGTCATGTAGCCCTCCCCAGATAAAAAACCTGCCCAGGGACTTCCCCATGCTAATTAGGTCTGTCAGTGTCTTGGGATTCAGTCAATGACATTTGTCTTTGTCTCTAGTGTAACTAGATTTTTTTCTGCCATCCCCATTGCCCTTGGATTCATTGGGTATTACCTTTTCTTTATTCTAATAGGGCAATAACCATCGAATCAAACACATTCACCTTCAAAACCTCTCCCCACTGCCCAAAGTTATATTGCCCCTGATTCCAGAAATAAACTCTCTCACTTCCTTTTCTCCATGCCTTTAACATGACAGTCTGACTGTTTACTTTGGGCCAAGGAGGGAGCATTCTTCCTTGCATAGAGAGTCCACCACCACTGACAACTGGCTGCCTGGCTGGCTAGCCACACATGGGAGGATCAGCTCCTGCCTGACTGCTGCTGCCTGGGTGGGCTAGGCCTGTTCAGGATACAGGATCCTGCTGAGAGGGGCACTGAGTTTCCACCACCTTTCTCACACCATCCACCAGACCACGTGGCCTGGCTACTGGAGTTTTGAAACTGTCCAGCACGGCATTGGCAGTTTGGCTACAAGACCTGACACTTGGGTGTTGGAGAAAACCCTTTCTCCCACCTCTGCAGACATCCTGAGGGTATGGATCTCCAGGTCCATGTTTAAGCCACTTCTGCCTGGAAAGTGGCTGAGTCCAGGCCTTCCAGTGGAGGAGCATGTGTTCCTAGCCCAATACTGGATGAATACCAGCATCTGGGAACTCTTCGACCAGACACAGAAAAGTGCATCACCAACAGAGTACAAGAGATTGAAGAGAGAATATCAGGAATAGAAGAAATGATAGAAGAAATTGATACATTGGTCAAAGAAAATGAAATGTTAAATCTACAAAGTTTCTAACACAAACATCCAGGAAATTTGGGAGACTACAAAAACACAAATACTAAGAATAATAGGAATAGAAGAAAAATAAGAAGGAGGAGGAGGAGGAGAAGAAGGAGAAGAAGGAGGAGGAGGAGAAGAAGGAGAAGGAGGAGGAGGAGGAGCAGAAGAAGAATGATGGGGTGGTTTTAAGCATTTTAAATGTTAATTGGTCCTGTTTGCTGTCTGTTACTTAATTGACTCTGATTGGTTAAATAAATGCTGAGGCCTGGAGATTGGGCAAAGACAGAGGTAGGCAGGACTAAGGTTTGTGGGCTTTTTAGAGAGATACAGAGCATCTTGGGAAGAGGTTGCCTGAGAAGAAGCCAGGAGTAAGCAAAGAAGACACGCCATGTGGTTGATTAAAGAAGATCTCTCCACGTGGCCTGGAACATCAACTTAGCGTGGAGAATAATAGTTCAAAGGGACGTATGTATATATGGGGTTATATTTGGGTAATAGAATTATGAGCTAGCTAAGATGGGCTAGGATTTCACAACCCAAGCCTAGGCATGTTAAGTTCCACCTGGTGTCTGTGTGTATTCATTTATAATGGTGGGTTAAGGATTAACACCGCTGATCAATTAAAGATAATATAAATACTGGGTAAAGAGTTTAATTAGTTATTTTTTTTCTACAGAAGTAGAAGGAGAAAAAAAATAATAAGAAGAAGATTCCCAACTCACATGCTATGCACTATTCTCAACAAAATCACAGAATAAAATTCCCTTAACCTAAAGAAAGAGACACGTATAAACCTACAAGAAGCTTACAGAATTCCAAATAGATTGGACCAAAAAAGAAAATCCTCCTCCCACATAATAATCAAAACACTAACTGTACAGAATAAAGAAAGAATATTAGCATCTTCAAGTGAAAAAGGCCAAGTAACATATAAAGACAGACCCATTAGAATTACACCATACTACTCAACTGAGACTTTAAAAGTCAGAAGGACCTTGGCAGAAGTCTTATAATTTCTAAGAGACCACAGATGCAAGCCCACACTAGTATACCCATCAAAATTTTCAATCACCAAGGATAGAGGAAACAAGATATTCAATCTCAAAGCCAAATTTAAATAATACTTTACCACAAACCCAGACCTATAGAGGATATTAGAGGGAAAACTCTAATACAAGGATGTTAGCTATACCCAAGACAACCCAGGAAATGAATAATTTCACACAAGCAAAACCAAAAGAAGGGAAGCAAACACACACACATGCACACACACACACACACACACATGCACACACACACACACACACACACACACACACACACACTACCACCACCAATATAAAAATAACAAGAATTAACAATCACTGAGCAGTAATATCTTTCAACATCAATGGATTCAATTCCCCAATGAAAAGACACAGGTTAAGAGAATGGATGCAAAAATAGAATTCATCATTCTGCTGTATAAAAGAAACAAATCTCAGCAACAAAGATAAACATGTCAGAGTAAAGGGCTAGAAAAAGATTTTCCAAGGAAACAGATCCAGGAAGCAAGCTGGTGTAGACATTCTAAAATCTAAGAAAGTAGACTTCTGACCAAAATTAATCAAAAGAGATAAAGAAGGGCACTTCACACTCATCAAGGAAAAATCCACCAAGACAACATATCAGTTCTGAATAGCTATGCCCCAAATGCAAGGGCCCCTACTTTCATAGAAGAAACATTACTAAAGCCTAAAACACACACCAAACCACACACTTTAATAGTAGGAGACTTCAACACCCCTCTGTCACCAATGGACAAGTCATTGAGACAGACACTACACAGAGAAATAATAAAATTAGCATTTTATGAATCCAATGGACCTAATCTGTAATGATATTTACAGAATAATTAACTGAAACACAAATGAGTATACCTTCTACTCAGCACTCACAGAACGTCCTCCAAAATTGAACATTTACTCAGCCACAAAGAAATTCTAAACAAATACAAGAACTTCAAGTCTTTGAAGAAATAAATTGAGGAATATATGATAAGATGTAAATATCTCCCATGCTTTTGGATCAGTAGGATTAATATAGTAAAAATGGCCATCTTACCAAAAATAATGTGCAGGTTCCCAGTGCAATTCACATCAATATTTCAACACAATTCTTTACAAACCTTGAAAGAGAAAATCTCAACTTCATATAGAAAAACAAAAAACTCAGGATAGTTTAAACAATGCTGTACAATAAAAGAACTTGTTGAGGTATCACTAGCCCTAATTTCAGGTTGCACTATAGAGCAATAGTAATAAAAACTGCATGATATTGGCATAAAAGCAGACAGGTTGATCAATGGCATCAAATTGAAGATCCAGAAATAGATCCCACATACCTTTTGATACTTGATTTTTTGACAACGTAGTCAAAACTATACAATGGAACAAAGAAAGCATCTTCAACAATTGGTGCTGGTCTAACTGGATGTCTGTATGAAGAAGAATGCAAATAGATCCATATCTCTCACCTGGCATGAAACTCAAATCCAAGTGGATGAAAGATCTCAAAAAAAAAAAAAAACTGATAGAAGAAAAAGTGGGGAATAGTTTTGAACACATTGGCACAGGAGACAACTTCCTGAACAGAACACCAATAGGTCAGGCACTCAAATCAACAATTAATAAATGAATCCTCATGAAACGGAAAAGCTTCTATAAGGCAAAGGACACTGTCAAAAAGACAAAACAGGAGCTGGTCTTGGTGGTGCACGCCTTTAATCCCAGCACTCGGTAGGCAGAGGCAGGCAGATCTCTGTGAGTTCGAGGCTTGCTGATCTACAAAGTGAGTCCAGGATAGTCAAGGATACACAGAGAATCCCTGTCTTGAAAAACCTATAAAAAAAAAAGACAAAACAGCTGTGTACAGGAGTACAGGATGGCAAAATATCTTCACACCATCCTACATCTGACAGAGGGCTGATATCCAAAATATGTAAGGAACTCAAGAAATTAGCAACAAACGAAACCACAAAATTTAAATATGGGGTACAGAGTTAAACAGAATTCTCGACAGAGGAATCTTTAATGACTGAGAAGCACTTAAAGAAATGCTCAAGTCCTTTGCCATCAAGGAAATGTAAATCAAAGCAACTATGAAATTATATCTTATACCTGACAGAATGGCTAAGAGCAGAACTGAAGTAACAGTTCATGCTGGTCAGGATGTGGAGCAAGGGGAACACTCCTCCATTGCTGATGGGAGAGTAAACTGTTGAGGGAAGGTCTAATATTGTTTCTGATACATTGAATTCAATGCTGAGATCTGGTTACTGCCCCTTCTGAGGCATTCTCTTGATTGGTTAATACAAGTAGCTTATGGCCAATTAGCTGGGCAGAAAGAGTATAGGAAGGCGGGACTTCCTGAGATCAGAGCAGGAACTCTGGGCACACACAGAGACTCTCTCTCTTTCTGCTTAGAGACACAGAAGGAGACAGACCTGGAGAAGGCTGGAAGGTACTCCCAGGCACATGGTGGTTTGGGATTAGGTGATACGATCCGGGTTAACTTAGAGTAGCTAATTGAGAGTCTGCCCATCTAAGGGCTAAGTGTTAAAACATTAAAAGTCTTGGTGTGTTTAATTATTAGGGAAAAGACTGTGGCGGCTTATAGGCCCTCAGTCCAAGCAGTCCCGGGACATTGGACTTCCAGACTCTCAGACTCCCCTTGAGCCCAGCCGAATCTCCCGCCAAGCCGCCTGTAATTCTACCGGCCTAATATAACAACTTATATTAATTAACAGAATTTGGTTTACAGGTGGTGTAGGCCACCCTTGGTTCCAGGGCTCTTTCTCCAGGATAAGTTAGGTGACCAGTTAAGGCACGTGGGCCAGGCCGCCTGCTCCTCTGCCAAGCCACCAGCTACACCACTGGCTTAATGTTACAGTTTATACTTACTACTAATAATTACAAATTAATTAATTTGCGGTTTTCAGTAAACTTCACATCCACTTTGGAAATCAATTTGAGAGTTTCTTAGAAAATTGAGAATAGTTCTACCTCAAGACCCAGCTATACCACCCCTGGTCATATACCCAAAAGATGTTCCAGAATACCACAAGGACACACGCTCAACTTTGTTCATAGCAGGTTTATGTGTAATAGCCAGAAACTTAAAACAATCTTGATGTCCTTTAATTAAAAAATGGATAAAGAAAATACAGTATATTTATGCAATTGAATATTGGCTATTAAAAAAATCACATTGTGAAATTTGCTGGCAAATGGATGGAACAAGGAAAGATCATCCTGAGTGAGGAAAACCAGACCTAGAAAAACAAATGTAGTATGTACTCAGTTGTAAGTGGAAATTATCCATAAAGTACAAGATAACCATGCTACAATCCACAGACCCAAAGAAGTTAAGTAACAAATAGGGTCCAAGGGAGGATGCTTGAATTTCACTGAGAAAATAAAATAAAATAAAATAAAATAAAATAAAATAAAATAGACATCTGGGGTGGAGGGAAGGAGGGAACTAGGTAGGAGAGGTGGTAAGAAGGGGAATAGGAGTGATCAAGTGTGGAGAAGATGGCAAAAGAGAGAACTGGAATCAGTGGGTGGTGGGTTATCTTTGTGACAAACTAGAAGAAGTCTACAACAATAGAACGTCAGGAATCTGTGAGAGTGACTAAAACTCCTAGCAATAGGGGATATGGAACATGAAAGGGTCATTTCCTGTAACCACGTAAGACTTCCAATGGAAGTAGGGGGATACCAACCCAGCCACAAAATCTTCAACCCAAAATTTCTTCTGCTATAAGAGGTGTAGGGATAAAGAGGGAACAGAAATTGAGGGAATGGCCAACCAATGACTGGCCCAACTTGAGTCCCACACAAAGATAGAGAACCCACCCATGAAACTATTACTAATATTGTGCTATACTTGCAGACAGGAGGCTAACATAACTGTCATCTGAGTGGCTTCACCCAGCAGCTGATGAAAATTGATGCAGAGGTCCACAGCCAAACATTAGGCAGAGCTCTAGAAATCTTATGGAAGAGTAGAGGAAGGTAGAAAGAGAGAGAGAGGTCAAGGATACCACAAGAAATCCTGTGGAATCAACTAACCTAGGCCCATAGGGGCTCACACAGAGCCTGAACCACCAACTACATAGCTTGCATGGGACTGACCTAGGTGCCCTACAGATATGTAGCATATGTATAGCTTGGTCCTCTTGTGGGACCCCTAACAGCAGGAGTAGGGGCTGTCTCTGACTTTGTTGCCTGCCTCTGGATCCCTTTCCCCTAACCAGAAGGCCTGGCCTTGCCTTGCCTCAATAGAAGAAAATGCACCCAGTCCTACTACAACTTGATATGTCATGGTGGGTTGATATTCATGGGAGGCCTCCCCTTATCTGAGGAGAAAGGGTGGGGGACACAGGGGGAGGTGAAGTGAGAGGGAGGGACTAGGAGGAAAGGAGGGAGGGGAAACCAATTAGAATGTAAATTAAATAAATGCATTCAAATTATTTAAGTTAGAAATAGTTGCAGTAGGAATATTATAAAAGTCACATAATTCAAAGGAATAATTAGCACTGGTGTTCATATACAGTCACCTGGCCAATGAAGGTATAAAACTTAATTACTGAAAAACAAAGTAAAAAGAAATATAATATGATTTTACTGGCATCATGAATACTTTACTGATCAGAAATATCTGGCTCACATAACTCTTTATAGTAGGTTGCTAGTAGGAATGACAAAATAACTTTTAAATTGTGGGTGAACATGCCTAGATCCAACTTTGATTCCTGTGTACTGACTATGAGGAAAAACCTGAATCAGGACTCTTGCATGGTTTTGCAGAGTTCACTTTACTTAACAGTATACTTTGATTCTAAAAATAGAGATTAAGCTAGTGATGATGGCATAGGTTTGAATCTATTTCAAAGATAAAAATAGAAACTCTGACCTTTCCAGAATCAGCATAATTTGCTGGTTTGTCATACATAATACTATTTCATTTATGATCTACTATTATTTTGGTAACCCCAGTCTGATTTTTACATGCATAGATTTCTTTTTAAAATAGAGCAATACTTCAACATTCATGCTTTAGATACTCTGAGCTATATCCATAGAAATATCCATTATCATGATATAGAAATATCCATTATCATGATATTTCTATATGTTATATGGTAATATTATATTATGTATGTATTTGAATCTTTGAGATATTAAATGTGTAATTGATTGTTGTTGTTACTGGGACATTCCTTGGGAAGACTGCAATGCTTGTGGGTCAATAAAGGACACAGAGATAAAACACACTGGAGATGGTTTCAGGGAACAGCATCTGATTTATTGCACATAAACAACCACTTATACAGTGAATGTAATTTAAAATTGTACATTTATAGATGTTTTATAAGTACTATCAGAGAGCACTAATCCAACTCACAGAAATGACAGAAGTATATGCTGGTAATTCCAGTATTTGGGAGAGGACACAGAAGGAGAAGAGGCAGTAGACACCAAGATTATATAGCAATTTTGTAGTCCAGCCTGGATTATGCACCCCAAACCTGCATTAAACAAATAAACAAAAGCCACTCATTGAATAACAGGGTTAGATATGGTTTACTGTATTAAATGTGTGCCAGGTTTGCAGGGAATGGCACAAAACATTTTTCATGCTATATCCATATAGATCAGACCTAATTGACTTAAGGAACAAGTGAGAAGTTCTGTTCTGCAACCAAAAAAACCTTGCAATTAAGGAATTCCAATTAAAAGCTCATTTCTGTAATTGAGCAAAGATGTAATCAAGCTTAAAGAGAAGAACAAGATGTAGGCAGTTTATTTAGGGGAACAGCCATAGTTATACTAAACTTTAATAATTTAAGAATTGTGTCTGTGTTTCCTTAAAGCACATATATTTTCTATTACCTTCTTCAAGAAAAATAGCAAATGTCACCTTGTCAGTCAGATGCAAGCAATTAAAATACAAAATATATACAATTTGGAAAAATGTAAGTATATAAACAAATGCGATCTGCAAGATCTGTATTTGAAAAATGTTTGGTATGGATGTACAAGATTAAGTTTATATTACTTTATGATATTACTGGGCTAGCATATGCCACCAAGAGCAATACATAAATAAATAATATGATGTTGTTAGCAAGTATCTTTTTGTCATTGGACTTGTTGGGAAATCCGTGGTAATATCTGGAAAGCTATTTAACAATATCTAAGTTTTGTTTTCCTACAAACACTTAGAGATAGTCATAGGCATCTTAGAGAAAGAAAGTATGCAGAACTTATGCCTGCTGCTTAGTAAGACTACATGCTAAGGTTGTTGTGTGCTACCCCTGCTTCATTTGATGCAACTGATCCCACTCAAAACATGAAAGTAGGAAGATAAAAGTTGGGGGAAAGAGGTTTTACAGAAGTTGAAGGGGGATGAGAGAAGATAATGGTTGTGAAAATTACTAAAACTCATTACAGGCACATAGCAAATTCTCCAAGAATAAAAATTAAATAAACATTTAAAGTCATCCATGAACTCTTTTCAGCTTTATTTTTACTTATGTGTATGTTTGCATGATTGTGTGTGTGTGCATGTGTGTGCGTGTGTGTGTGTGTGTGTGTGTGTGTGTGTGTGTGTGTGTGTCCTTGTATTCATGTGTGTACAGGTAACTGGAAGGCAATAAAAGGTATTGGATCCCAGGAGCTAGTTACAGGTGTTTGTGAGCCATCTTGTGCTGATGCTGGGAACCAGTCTACAGTTATTTTAAATTGCTGAGCCATCTCTCCAACTTCCCATGATCCCCATGAACCTTTTTATAAAAAGTAATTTAATATCCATTTTTAATTTTTTCCTTTATTTTTTATTTCTCCAAGTTACATCTCAATTGTAGTCCCCTCCCTATTCCCCACTCCAGTCCCACCCTCCCACCCTCAAACCCCATCCTCTTCCCTTTTTTTTTAAGTTTAAGGTATATCGCATTTCCCACTACAGTTTCCCCTTTCAGTCCAACAAATGGCTCTTTCTCTTATAATAATAAATACAATACAAAACAACAGAGGTAATTAGGCCACAGTTATGAGGGTTATATGGCTTAGCGTATATTCCCAATGTCCAGTCCATATGTATTTGGCACCTGACTTTAACATTCTACTATCTAACCATCTCCATGAGTTTAAAGTTCTATATCTAACTCAACATTCATACTAACTTGCAACACAATTTTAAAAGCATTTTCTTATATCTATAACACTCTGTTGACTCCTAGACAACTCAAAATTTAATTATGAGACTCTAGCTATCTGTTCTTCAACCACCTCAGAGACCTGAGAGGGATAAATATATCTGATTTTATAGGAAGTACAGGGTCTGCAGCTTCGAAAACTAAGAAATGACATACCAGTGGCTGCCTGGACAGTTCCCATTTTCTCTCCATACATTACAGCATCGATCTTCAGTCGTTTGGCCCCATTTCTCTGACAGACATTGATTGTAGAGCAGGGGTTATGAAGGACTTGCCTACCTTGTCTTGGCAGAGCTGGGATGTCGACTTACCTGCTTCCAGGTTTTGTCCTTTTTGGACAGCATTCTGTCTACAGTTGGAGCAAGGGGCTTTTCCTACCAAGAGATAGGCTTGCGACTAATTAAATCATCTCCCACTGGAGATTCTTCGATGCTCATCTTCTACTTGGGGTAGAATAGGGGGTGCTGTCAGGAGTTGATATGTCTCGATATAAAAATCTAAAGTTACGAAAACATCTTTGAATGCCATATTCTGCAGATCTCTTGAGGTTTTTGAAGAGGCACTATCTATCTCTTATATTAGGGTAAGCATATATTGCTTGTCCCTTAGCAGTTTATTTCTGATTAGCTTAGAAAATAACTATAATAGGCTGTCATAGTACCTAAGAAAATTTACCTCCTAACCCTTCCATCCCATTTCTCTGGGGTGGGGTGTCCTTATATAACAGTTCCTCATCTCAGTTGAGAGGTTGTATGAGGACCAAGAGCCTCCATATTCATTGGGGGTCTATGAGGCAGTACCACCAGAGAAAAGAGTCTCATTGCCTGGGAGAGAGAACTAGAAAACAAACAAACAAGCAGACCAATAGATAAAAAAAGACAAAAAATAGAAAAAAATTTAAAAAATAAATAAAAAATAAAAATAAAAAATAAAAAATCTATGTCCAAGTTCCCTTTGGTGTGTTAGTTGTAGTATCGATAGCTAAAATCCTACTATAAGTGAATAGATGCCATATGCATCCTTCTGAGTCTGGGTTAGCTCACTAAGGAGGAGCTTTTCTAGTTCCATCCATTTGGCTGCAAATTGCATAATTTCATTGTTCCTGATAGCTGAATAATATTCCATTGTGTAGATGTACCACAGTTTTTTAACCCATTCTTCGGTTGAGGGACATCTGGGTTGTTTCCAGTTTCTAGGTATTACAAATAAGGCTGCTATAAACATAGATGAGGAAACTTCCTTATGATTCCTTGAAGAGGCATTTGGGTGTATACCCAGAAGTGGTATGGCTGGGACCTGAGGCAAAGCTATTCCAAGTTTTCTAAGATATCACCAGACCGACCTCCATAGTGGTTGGACAAGCCTGTACTCCCACCAGCAATGGATTAGGGTACCCCTTTCTCCACACCCTCGCCAGCATGTGCTGTCATTTGAGCTTTTGATCTTAGCCATTCTGACAGGTGTGAGATGGAATCTCAGAGTCGTCTTGAGTTGCATTTCTCTAATGATTAAGGATGTTGAGCATTTCTTCAAGTGTCTCTCAGCAATTAGGGATTCGTCCTTTGTGAATTCTCTATTTAGCTCTGTCCCCCATTTTTTGATTGGATTATTTGGTTTCTTGGCATTTAATTTCTTGAGTTCTTTGTAGATTTTGGATATTAGCCCTCTGTCAGATGTGGGGTTGGTGAAGATTTTCTCCCAGTCTGTAGGCTGCTGTTTTGTTCGAATGACACTGTCTTTTGCCTTACAGAAGCTTTTCAGTTTCATGAGGTCCCATTTATTGATTGTTGATCTCAGGTCCTGAGCTGTTGGTGTTCTGTTCAGGAAGTTGTCGCCTGTGCCAATGAGTTCGAGGGTTTCTCCCACTTTTCTTCTAGTAGATTTAGTGTGACCGGCCTTATGTTAAGGTCTTTGATCCACTTGGACTTAAGTTTTTACAAGGTGATAAGTATAGGTCTAATTTCATTCTTTTACAAGTGGACATCCAGTTGGACCAGCACCATTTGTTGAAGATGCTGTCCTTCATCCTTTGTGCCGTTTTGGCTTCATTGTCAAAAATTAGGTGGACATAAGTGTGTGGGTCTATTTCTGGATCTTCAATTTGATTCCATTGATCTACTGGTCTGTTTCTATAATAATACCATGCTGTTTTTACAACTATTGCTCTGTAGTACAGCTTGAAATCTGGGATGGTGATACCTCCAGATGTTTTTTTATTGTACAGGATTGATTTAGCTCTTCTGGGCTTTTTGTTTTTCCATATGAAATCGACAATAGCTCTTTCCAAGTCTATAAAAAATTGCGTTGGTATTTTGATAGGAATTGCATTGAATCTATATATTCTTTTGGTAGGATGGCCATTTTTATTATGTTGATCCTACCTATCCATGAGCATGGGAGATCTTTCCATCTTCTAAAGGCCTCTTCCAATTCTTTCTTCAAGGGCTTGAAGTTCTTGTTGTACAGGTCCTTTACTTGCTTGGTTAGAGTTACCCCCAGGTATTTTATGTTGTTTGTGGCTATTGTGAAGGGGGTTGTTTCCCTTATTTCTTTCTCAGCCCATTTGTTTGTTGTATAAAGAAGGGCTTCTGATTTTTTTGAATGAATTATGTATCCCGCCACTTTGCTGAAGGTGTTTATCAGCTGTAAGAGTTCTCTGGTGGAATTTTTGCGGTTGCTTATGTATACTATCATATCATCTGCAAATAGGGATAATTTGACTTCTTCATTTCCAATGTGTATCACATTGATCTCCTTTAGTTGTCTTAATGCTCTAGCAAGAACTTCAAGTACTATATTGAAGAGATATGGTGAAAGTGGACATCCTTGTCTTGTCCTGAGTTTAGAGGAAATGTTTCAAGTTTCTCTCCATTTAATTTAATGTTGGCCACTGGCCTGATGTATATTGCCTTTATTACTTCTAGGTATGGTCCTTGTATGTCCCTTCTCTCCAGAACTTTTAGCATGAAGGGGTGTTGGATTTTGTCAAATGCTTTTTCTGCATCTAGCGAGATTATCATGTGTTTCTTTTTTTCTTTCATCTTGTTTATATGGTGAATGAAGTTAATAGACTTTCGTATGTTGAACCCTCCCTGCATTCCTGGGATGAAGTCTACTTGATCATGTTTTATGATACTTTTGATGTGTTCTTGAATTCGGTTTGCTAGTAATTTATTAAGTATTTTTGCATCTATGTTCATGAGGGAGATTGTTCTGAAGGTCTCTTTGTTTGTTGGGTCTTTGTGTGGTTTAGGAATCAGGGTGACTGTGGCCTCATAGAATGAGTTTGGCAATGTTTTTTCAGACAATATTTTGTGAAAGAGTTTGAAAAGTATTGGTGTTAGCTCCTCTTTGAAGGTCCAGTAGAATTCCATGCTAAAGCCATCTGGCCCTGGGCTTTTTTTGGTTGGGAGATTTTTAATGACTGTTTCTATTTCCTTAGGGGTTATAGGGCTGTTTAATCTCTTTATCTGATCTTGATTTAGCTTCAGTAGGCGGAATCTATCAAGAAAATTGTCCATTTCACTTATGTTTTCAAATTTGGTGGAGTATAGATTTTTAAAGTAGGATCCAAATATTCTCTGGATTTCCTCAATGTCTGTTGTTATTTCTCCCTTTTCATTTTTGATTTGTTGATTTGTGTTTTCTCCCTTTGTCTTTTAGATAATTTGGCTAAGGGTCTGTCTTTTAGTTGATTTTCTCGAAGAACCAACTCTTGGTTTCATTGATTCTTTGTATAGTTCTTTTTGATTCTAAGTTGTTGATTTCAGCCCTACGTTTGATGATCTCCTGCCTTCTGCTCCTCTTGGGAGTGTTTGCTTCTTTTTTTCCCAATTCACCCAGTTTAGCTGTTAATTCACTAATATGAGCTGTCACAATTTTCTTTTTGAAGGCACTTAGTGCTATGAACTGTCCTCGTAGCACAGCTTTCATTGTGTCCCATAGGTTTGGGTATATTGTGTCTTCATGTTCGCTGGATTTTAAGAAGTCTTTGATTTCCTTCTTTATTTCTTCCCTGACCCAGTGGTCCTTTAGTAAAGAGTTGTTCGATTTCCATGTGAGTGTACACTTTCTGTTGATTCTTTTGCTATTGAAGTCCAGCTTTATTCCATGGTGGTCTGATAAGATACAAGGGGTTATTTCAATTTTCTTGTATCTGTTGAGGCTATCTTTGTGTCCAACTATATGGTCGATTTTGGAGAAGGTTCCATGAGTTGCTGAGAAGAAGGTTTATTCTTTTGTATTTGGGTGAAACGTTCTGTAGATATATGTTAGGTCCATTTGGTTCATGATCTCTGTTAGAGTCATTATTTCTCTGGCTTCTCTCTTGATGATCTGTCCATAGTTGTGAGTGGGGTGTTGAAGTCTCCCACTATTAAAGTGTTTGGATCGATGTGTGATTTAAATTTTAGAAGCGTTTCTTTTATAAATGTAGGTGCCTTTGTATTTGGGGCATAGATGTTCAATATTGAGATGTCCTCCTGGTGGATATTTCTTTTAATGAGTATGTAATGCCCTTCTCTGTCTTTTTTTATTAACTTCAATTGGAAGTCTATATTGTTTAATATTAGGGTGGCTACTCCAGCTTGTTTCCTGGGTCCATTTGCTTGGAAAACCTTTTCCCATCCCTTTACTCTGATATAGTGTTTATCTTCAATAGTGAGATGTGTTTCTTGTATACAGCAAAAAGATGGGTCTTGTTTATGGATCCAGTCTGTAAGTCTGTGTCTTTTTATTGGCGAGTTGAGTCCATTGATGTTGATGGATATTAATGACCAGAGGTTGTTATTTCCCATTATTTTGATATAGCTGGTCATCTTGTATTTCTTTTTATTTAGTTGCTGTGGAGGTTTCTATTTCCTCTATTTTCTTGGGTGTAGTTATCTTCTCTGTGTTGGAATTTTCCTTGTAGGATCTTCTGTAGGGCTGGGTTTGTGGGGAGATATTGTTTGAATTTGATTTCGTCATGGAATATCTTGTTTTCTCTGTCTATGTTGATAGAGAGTTTTGCTTGGTATAGTACTCTGGCTGGGCACCTATGTTCTCTCAGGGCTTGTAGGACATCTGTCCAGGACCTTCTACCTTTTAAAGTTTCTGAGGAGTAGTCAGGTGTGATTCTGATGGGTCTGCCATTGTATGTGAATTGGCCTTTTTCTCTTACAGCTTTTAATATCCTTTCTTTGTTCTCTACATTTGGAGTTTGTATTATTATGTGGCGAGAGGAGTTTCTTTTCTGATCTAATCTGTTTGGTGTTATGTAAGCCTCTTGGATTTTTACTGGCATCTCTTTCTTTAGGTTTGGGAAGTTTTCTTCTATGATTTTGTTGAAGATATTTCCTGGACCATGGAGTCGGGGTCTTCTCTTTCCTCTATGCCTATAATTCTTAGGTTCCGTCTTTTCATTGAGTCCTTGATTTCTTGGATATTGTGGGTGAGAGATTTTTTAGCTTTCTCATTTTCTTTGGATGTTGTATTGATTTCTTCCATTGAATCTTCCATGCCTGAGATCCTGTCTTCCATCTCCTGAATCCTATTTTTGGTACTCAAATCCATAGTTCATTTTCTCTACCCTTTATTCTCCATTTCCATTTTTAACTCTGACTGTGTTTTTTTCATTGTTTCCATTTCCATTTCCATTTCTTGAGTGATGTTATTTGTTTTGTACATTTCCTGCTCCAGTTTGCTTGTCTTTGCCTGGAAGTTTTCCATTGCCCTCTCTTTTTCTTGTTCAAGTTGACTCACCTTGTTCTGAAGTTCTCTAATGGTGTTTTCCATTGCTTTCATATGTGCAATTGTGGCTTCTTTGAATTCCTTCATCGATTTAAGTTCTTCTTGAAGGGACTCTATCACTTTCCATAATGTAGAATTGTCATCATTTTCATGTGTTTCAGCTGTGGTGTGGTAGTTCGGGCTGGATGGAATAGCGTTGCTTTCTTTTGTTGGAGACATTTCGCTCTGTTTTTTCTTTTTTCTTTTTTTTTGTCTGGGGCCTCTGGCCATGTGGAATTTTTTAGCTGTCTTCTAGACTTGCGTCCAAAGGGGTGCTTTGGTGTAGGAGTCGAGTTGCCTTACTCCACCCCTATAAGGTGAGTCATTCAGGCCCGCCTCCTAGGTGGAGTCCTAACTAATCCCGGGGGTGGAGCTGTGTACAAGTAAGCTCTGGTTACCTGCCGGAAGGGTCCGTACTAGTACAAAAGTCCGATATAGAACAGTATATTGGTTCCTGTGGTGGGTAAATCTGCCCTTCACCCCCAATAGCCTTGCCGCTCCCACAGCCTGGAAACTGGCCAGTGAATTCACAGCAGTGGGTTGCAATCTGCAGTCTGAAGGCACTTTGCAGCCGAGCTGTGCTCACTTCCAAGGGTGGCAACTTTTCGCCAGATAGCTGGATCATCTGTGCGAGACCTGGGGTGCCCAGCAGGGTGGGGATTATCTCTGCATGGGATCTGAATCTGCCCACTGGGTATTAGATTGGAAGTTACCTGGCGTGTCTCTCCTGGTGGGGGATGGGAGAATCCCAATTCCTGGGTCCAGCGGCTTCCTTGTGTGTCTGAGTGTGGGAAGGAGCATCCTGCCCAGGGACCCTCAGTGGTCCCTGGGTAGTTGGGTGACATCTAGAGGGGGTCGAGCCATTTGTACAGTGTTTTGCAACACTCGCCACCCTGTGACTGTTAACGCTGAAATCAAAATACGTCAGCGCAGGCTGCCACCATCTTGGATCCCCCAATATCCATTTTTTAAATCACTGTAGTTTTGCAGTTTTCTGCTATAGCTGGCATTCCTACCATGCCTAAGTGAGAAGTGTAATATATATATATATATATATATATATATACACATAAATATGTATATATATGTAAAATCTTTACTTTATGCCATTGTTATCCAAAGTACATATGCAACCTGTATAATAGAATAATATGTTCCCAATAAGATAATCTCTTATCTTTGAAAACATAGCATATAACATAGTACATAAATATCATTCCATTGTTTTTTTTCAATAAAGTGCCATCATTCTGCACTATGTTGATATTCTCCAGTTATATCCTTCTTCTCATTACCACCAATCCTAGAGCCAGATAGAAATTTAACAATATTCAAATAAATGCATGAATAAGTGAATTCCATGTGGAATCGCAACCCATCAGATAAATAAGCACTTGGCATATCTTTGCAAGAATGACAGTAATAGAGGAACACACAGAAGTTATTTCGTTTTACAAAATTACTAAATTTTAATGAATTATATGAAGCCTTCTTCCCTTAAGAATAAAGAATACAAAACTACACAACTCACTGAACATGGAGAAGTCAAGGTGATGCCTAACTAAAACTTTTACCACTAGAGACTAGAAGTTATTCTGAATGCTACAAAAGGAAAAATGTAAACACCAATCCAGCTATCCACACTTCAATCTACAGTGATCATCTGCCTGCAAGATGCACTAGTGCAATAGTGGCATGAATCTTGTGGGAGTAACCAATGAATATCTAATGGATTTAAAGTCCACTCCTTGATATGGAACCCATCTGAGATAGGCCAAGAACTTAGCTGGAAACTAAGTACAGTTGTTCTGTTAAAGGAATATAGCCATAAACTACCTCTTAATGACATTCTGCTATAGTTATAGAACACTTGCTATTATCAGTGAAGTTTTCTTCTGCAATTCATGGGAAAAAATACAGAAACCCACAGCTGGACAATGTACAGAGAGTAAAACAACTTGGAACACTCAGTACTAAATGAGATGTCCCCATCAAGTCCTTTCCCTCAGGGCTCAAGAGGAGATGGAAAGAGTGTAAGAGCCAGACAGAGTAAATGGAGAACACCATGGATATAAGGCCTTCTAGACACAGCAGGGATGGCACACATAGGAAATCACAGATAGTATTGCAGCATGCACAGGTCCTGGATAGGCTTAAGCCAGATGGTTTCCAGAACAGAAAAGAGAAGTGGACATAAACCTGATGGGGTGGTGTCAAGCATTTTAAATGTTAATTAATTGGTCCTGCTTGCTGTCTGTTACTTACACTGTCTCTGATTGGTTGAATAAATGCTGAGACCTGAGATTGGACAAAGATAGACATAGTTGGGACTAAGGTGTGCTGGCTTCTGAGACAGCATCTTGTGGGGAAGAAGCAAGAAGAAGGAAGAAGGAGACACACGATGGGGTACATTAAAGAAGATCATTCCACATGGCCTGGAACGTTAGCATAACATGGAGAATAACAATCCAAAGGGACGTATGTATATATGGAGTTGTATTTAGGAAATAGAATTATGAGCTAGCTTAGATGTGCTAAAATTGAGCAATCCAGGCCAAGGCTTGATAAAATCCATGTAGTGTCTGTGTACTCATTTATAATAGCCGGTTAAGGATTATATAAATCCTTATTAATTTATTAATATAAAATAAATACTAGTAAATAATTTAATTAGCCACTTTTTCTACACAACCCCCCATATTTAATCCAGATCCTATCTCCAGTTAATGAAAAAAATTGTTTTCTCCTATGGAGTATTACTGGGTATACAACCCATTCTAAGGCCGGGCATGGTACCCAGTAGTGTATGAAAACCACAAAATAGGATCAATGCCATTTTTAGAGCGTCTTTGTCCCATAATTCTTTGTTAAATAATAACTTATATCCTATTCTTGTCAAATCAAAGCTTATAGTTTGAATAGAAATGATATAGAAATGATATAGGTATGATGAAATTCTTTAGACAGAATTAATTATACAATTATAGATAAATCTAAAATCTAATCATGTGCAGAGGTTAGAAAGATGTCTCAGTTGTTAAGGTACTTCCAAATGACCTGGGTTCAGTTCTCAATACCCATAAGGTGGTTCATGTGGGCATCAGGCACACACATGCTGCACATACATGTATGTATGCACGTGAAATAATCATACAAATAAAATAAAATAAATAATTCAAAACTAATTGTGTATGAGTGGAAAATTTTGAAATAAAAGTTAGTCAATGGCATAAATTTTCACAATATTTTATAGTCCTTGAGAAAAATATGTAGTAATCATAAGTCATTAAGTATATCCCTAATGGCTGTGAGACACTTGAAGAAATGCTCAGCATCCTTAGTCATCAGAGAAATACAACTCAAGACAACTCTGAGATTCCATCTCTCACCTGTCAGTGGCTAAGATCAAAAGCTCAAATGACAGGACATGCTGCTGAGGTTGTGGAGAAAGGGGAAACCTCCTCCATTGCTGGTGGGAGTGCAAGCTTGTACAACCACTATGGAAATCAGTCTGGAGATATCTTAGAAAACTTGGAATAGCTCTGCCTCAAGACCCAGCCATACCACTTCTGGCTATACATCTAAATGACTCCTCACCAAATCACAAGGAAGTTTTCTCATCTATGTTTATAGCAGCTTTATTTGTAATAGCTAGAAACTGGAAACAACCCAGGTGTCCCTCTACCGAGGAATGGATAAAAAAAAAAAAAAACCTGTGTTACATCTATATAATGAAATACTACTCAGCCATCAGAAACAACGAAATCATGCAATTTGCAGCCAAATGGATGGAGCTAGAGAAGTTCATCCTGAGTGAGCTAACCCAGACTCAGAAGAATGCACATGGTATCTATTCACTTATAATCGGAATTTAGCCATATAGTACATGATAACTACACTGCAACGAATGCACCAAAGGGAACATGAACATAGACTTTTTTCCTGTCAGTGAGACACTTTGCCCTAGTGATGCTGCCATGTAGGCCCCAGTGTAGGAGGAGGCTCTTGGCCCTCATATGAATGATGAACTGGGATGGGGGACTCTTAGGTAGGGACACTCTATTCCAGAGGAGTGGGATGGAAGAGATAGGAGGTAGAGGATGGGAGGGCGGGACTGGGAGGGGAGAAAAGAGGACACTGTGATGGAGATGTAACCTGAAGGAATAAATAAATATTAAAAAAAGAATATCATAAGCCAGGTGTAGTGTCATATGCCTTTAATCCCAACACTCAGAAGGCAGAGACAGGCAGATCACTGTGAGTTCGAGGCCAGCCTGTTCTACAAAGTACAGTCAGGACTGCACAGAGAAACCTTGTCTCGAAAAAACAAAACTACAACAATAAAAAAGAATATCATAAAGTTAATCACTTCTGCAACAAATATACTAAAATTAGAATGATACAGAGAAAATTAGCATGGCCCCTGAACAAGGATGGAATACAAATTTGTGAAGTGTTACATACTTTTTTCTAATGAGAGACGGAAAGGGAGTGGATCTGGGTGAGAGGGTAGGTGGTAAAGAACTGGCAGTAGAGGGAGGAAAAACCATAATCAAGATATATTATTAGAAGAAAAACATCTATTTTCAATAAAAGGAAAAACAAAGAATAGTAAACAGCATTTCCTGATAATAATTACCACAGAAGCAATAGAAGGATATATGATTGTAAAGGATATACGTAGGATATTTATAATTTCATTATGTCTGTGTGAAATTTCACAAATTTAAAAAGAAAATCCCAACTTTCTATGGTTAACTTATCCAATAAAAATAATTTTTTATGTTTATTTATTTATTTATTGCTTCAGGTTACATTTCCATCACATTGTCCTCTTTCCCCCCTTCCTAGCCCCGCCCTCCCACCCTCTACCCCGTAACCCTTCTATCCCACTCCTCTGGAGTGGAGTGACCCTACATAACTGTCCCTCGCCCCAGTTCAGAAGTCATATGAGGGCCAAGAGCCTCATACACTGGGGGCCTACAAGGAATGCAATTCCTATCAAAATACCAACACAATTCTTAATAGACCTGGAATTTCATATGGAACAACAAAAAACCCAGAATAGCAAAATCAATCCTGTACAATAAAACAAAACATCTGGAGGTATCACCATCCCAGATTTCAAGCTGTACTACAGAGCAATAGTAGTAAAAACAGCATGGTATTGGTATAGAAACAGACCAGTACATCAATGGAATTGAATTGAAGACCAAGAAAAGGACCCACATACCTATGGGCACCTAATTTTTGACAAAGAAGCCAAAACCGCACAATGGAAAATGGACAGCATCTTCAACAAATGGTGCTGGTCCAACTGGATGTCCACTTGTAAAAGAATGAAATTAGACCCATACTTATCACCTTACACAAAACTTAAGTCCAAGTGGATCAAAGACCTTAACCTAAGTCTGGTCACACTAAATCTACTAGAAGAAAAAGTGGGAAAAACCCTTGAACTCATTGGCCCAGGTGACAATTTCCAGAACAGAACACCAACAGCTCAAGACCTGAGATCAACAATCAATAAATGGGACCTCATGAAACTGAAAAGCTTCTGTAAGGCAAAAGACACTGTCATTCGAACAAAACGGCAGCCTACAGACTGGGAAAAAATCTTCACCAACCCCACATCTGACAGAGGGCTAATATCCAAAATCTACAACAAACTCAAGAATTTAAATTCCAAGAAACCAAATAATCCAATCAAAAAATGGGGGGCGGAGCTAAATAGAGAATTCACAAAGGAGGAATCCCTAGTGGCTGAGAGACACTTGAAGAAATGCTCAACATCCTTAATCATTAGAGAAATGCAACTCAAGACGACTCTGAGATTCCATCTCACACCTGTCAGAATGGCTAAGATCAAAAGCTCAAATGACAGCACATGCTGGCGAGGGTGTGGAGAAAGGGGAACCCTCATACATTGCTGGTGGGAATGAAGGCTTGTGCAATAAAAATATTTTTAATTAGTAATTTGTTTATTCACTTTACATTCCAATTGCAACCCCCCTCCCTCCCCTCCTCTCAGTCCTACCCTCTTCCCAACCAACCCACTCTGTCATATCAAATCACTTCAGGACTAAGTTCATACTCTTCTACTGAGGGAAGACACAGCAGTTCTACTAGGAAAATGGGGTCAAGATGGAGAGAACAGAGACTAAGTCTGAGATAGTCTCTGCTCCAATTGTTAGGGGATCCACTTGAGGACCAAGCAACCCATCAGCTTCATATGTGTAAAGGGCCTAGAACCAGTCCATGTAAGTTCTTTGGTTGGTGGTTCAGTCTTTATGAGTCCCTCTTGGTCTGAGTGAATTGTCTATGTAGGTCTTCTTGTGGTGGCTTTGACTCCTCCAGCTCCCTTGAACCTTCCCCTAACTCTTCCACAAGACTCCATGAGTTTCGCTTAATGTTTGGCTGTGGGTCTCTGCATCTGTTTCCATTATCTGCTGGATAATGTCTCTCAGATGGCAGTTATGTTAGGTTCCTGTCCAGTTCCCTCTCTCCTTCCACTTCCTATGTCTATTTATTTCTCCTACTATAGAGGGCTTCCAGAATCATCCCTTAAGCCCTCTTTGTTATTTAGTTTCTTTGGGTCTGTGGATTGTAGCATGGTTTTCCTATACATAATGGCTAATATCCACTTATGAGTGAATCAAACCACATGTGTCTTTCTGGGTCTGTGTTACCTCACTCTGGATGATCTTTTCTGGCTCCAACCATTTGCTTGTAAATTTCATGATGTCTTTGTGTCTAATAGCTGAGTAGTATTCCATTGTGTAAATGTACCACAATTCTTTATCCATTCCTCATCTGAGAGACATCAAGGTTGCTTCCAGTTTCTGGCTATTACAAATAAAGCTGGTATGATATCAACATAAAAATGGACACACTGAATCTAAAAATAGAGAAAGTGGGGTAAAGCCTTGAACTCATTGGCATAGGAGACATTTTTATGAACAGAACACCAATATCTCAGACACTAAGATAAACAATTAAAAAATGGGACTTCATGAAACTGAAAAGCTTCTGTAAGGACAAGGACACTGCCATTAGAACAAAATGACAGACCACAGATTGGGAAAAGATATACACTAGCCCCACACCAGACAGAAATTAATATGAAAAAATATATAAGGAACTCAAGATATTAAACACCAACAAAACAAATAACAGTGAAAAATGGGGTAGAGAGCTAAACCAAGAATTTGCTACAGAGGAATATCTAATGGTTGAGAAGCACTTAAATAAATGCTCACCATCTCTAGTCATAAGTGAAATGAAAATAAAAAATACTGTAAGATTCCATGTAACACCTGTCAGAATGGCTAAGATCAAAGACTCAACTGAGTGCACTTGATGGCAAGAATATGGAGAAAGGGAACACTTCTCCATTGCTGGTGGGAATGCCAACTTGTGCAACCACTTTGGAAATCAATCTGGCACTTTATCAGAAAATTGGGAATAGCTCTACCTCAAGACCTAGCTATACCACTCCTGGGTATATACCCAAAATATGTGTCACTAAACCACAAGGACATTTCCCCATAAAAATTTAGAAAATGTAACAATTAAAATATTCTTAGATTGTTTGAAATATTTATAGCTGCATATCAAACTATCTCTATACTATAAGTTAAAGCAACAAACCATTTGTTGGGGACACACCAAGGACTTCTGCACTTCTCCTTTCATTTAAAGTATTTAATATTTCTTACAGTATGGTGACCTGAGGGTAATAAATTGACTGTATTTCACATAATTAGTAAAATACCAGCTTTATGATAATTGAAATATCAATGTGCAATCAAATATAACATGTATGAATTTATTTCCTATCATATAGTTTTAGATTTAAGGCTGACATTGCTAGCTAAAAATACTTGATTTACAAAAATTGATTCATACAAAGAATAATTATTGCAACAAACAGTGCTGGCATCTCACTGCTCAATATGTTTTAGGTGTCTCCACAATGTAGACCCAGTACTTTATTGGGGAGTTAATACCAGGATGTAAGAGCTCTAACATATAATAAAAGGAAATAATGAAAACAAGAAAGCAGAAACTACCAGGGATATATCACTGAGATTACCATACCTTTTTTTTTTTTTTGGTTTGTGTTTTGGGGGTTTTAGAAACAGAGTTTTTCTCTGTAACAGAGCCTTGGCTATTCTGGACTCTCTTTGTAGACCAGGCTGGCCTTGAACTCACATAAATCTGCCTACTTCTGCCTCCTGAGTGCTGTGATTAAAGGCATGCACTACCATACCTGGCCTACATGTGTAGCTAACTTTCTGCTTCATAAATACTCCAAAAAGATAATAAATAATTTACATATCACTTTTGTTTCTCATGGTTAAATATTGACCCATAGGGCATCAACTCTTCTGTACTACTTGTTTTTATCATCAACTTTTTTTTAGGTCATCGGGTGACTCTAGCTGAGATCATAAGAGAATAGTGACTGCCCCTGGCAAGGTGGTGATGTATCTCAATAAGTCTTCCTACTGTGTACATTAAATCATCTCCTCTGAGGCTTACAAGCATGATTAGTGGTCATCATTCTTCCTGGAGGGCCCCCAGAACACCAAACAGAAAACTTAATGAACGGGTGGAAGTACATAAACAACCTGGTACAAGCAGTAATCAAAAACCAGAAGTGTCTAGTCTGGATTTGTGATCAAGAGTAGTGGTGGAAGCAGTTCTGAAGCAGTGCTACTTATACGGCCTGAGAGATATGATTATAGTTGTGCTGTATGAGATTTGACTTCTACTTCAATACTTCAGAAAATTATGATGAGCTTTCTGAATAATACTGACAAGGAAACAATAACAAAAAACAGGTTCATAGCAAGAAATATTTTTAACCATTTAATTTGAGACTCAATTTCTGTAAATTTGTCTAGTCACTGGCAATCTGCTATAACTTAGAATTCTCTTGGCATAAATCTTCAAATAGAAAGATCATCCTGAGTGATGTAGCTCAGACCCTGAAAGACACACATGGTATGTACTCACTCATAAATGGATATTAGCCATAAAATACAGGATAACTATTCTACAACCCACAGACCCAAAGAAACTAAATAAGGAGGGCCCAAGGGAGGCAGCTTGAATCTCACTCAGAAGGGTAAATAGAGTGGACATGAAGCAGATGAGGAAAGGGAACAGGGTGGGAGAGGGGTTGAAGTTGGGAGGATAATGAGGGTGGAATCAGGAGTGGCAAAATGAGGGCAGGAGGTGGTAGGGCTGGGAGAGAGATGGGAAGCCAATGGGGGGATCTCTGTGACAAGATGAAGACCTGTGTTGGGGTACGCTGGTGGGAGAATATGGGGTGACTCAAGCTGAGACTCCTAGCAGAGGAGGATATGGAGACTGAAGTGGTCACTCCCTATAGCCACTCAGGACTTCCAGTGGAGGGAGGGGACACCAACCCACTCACAAAACTTCCAACCCAAAATTTATTCTGCCTAGAAATGGTGCAGTGATAAAGATGTAGCAGAGTTTGAGGAAATGGATGACCGATGATTGGCCCAACTTGAGACCTGTCCCATGGGAAAGAGTCAACCCCTGACACTATTAATGATACTCTGCTATACTTCAGACATGAGCCTAACTAGCTGTCCCCTGAGAGGCTCCACCCAGAAGCTGATGGAAACAGATGCTGACTTGGGAGACTTATAGAGTCTGAAACACCAACCAAAAAGCTTATATAGACTGGATCTAGGACCCCTACACGTATGTAGCTGACAGGCAGCTTGGTCTTCATGCATATCCCTTAGCAAGTAAAGCAGGGATGGGGCTGCCTCTGACATGGATTCTATTGCCTGTTCCTGAAACACTTTATTCTAGTTGAGCTGCCTTGTCTGGCCACAGTAGAAGAGGATGCTCTTAGCACTGATGCAACTTGATGAACCAAAGTGAATTGATGGGAGGAGAGCCTTGCCTTATCTGAGGAGAAGGAAAGGGGGAAGAAGTTGGGAGGGTGGAACCAGGTAGGACTGGGTGGGGAGCAGGTAAGGGACTGTGATCAAGATGTAACTTGAATAAATACATTAATTAAAAAAAGAAAAGAAACAGATGCTGAGACCCACAGCTAAACATTAGGTGGAGATCTGGAAATCTTGTGGAATAGTGGGAAGGATAGAAGGGCCTGAAGGGGAAAACAACTCCACCAGAAAACCAACAGATTAATCTAACCTGGGCCCATGGAGGATCACAGAGACTGAACCAGCAACCCAAGAGCCTGTATAGACAGGATATAAGTCCCCTACACTTTTGGAGCTGATGGACAGCTTGGAATTCATGTGGGTCCCCTAGCAATTGGACCAGAGCTGTCTTGACAAGGACTCTATTGCCTGCTGGATCACTCTCCCCTAGCTGAGCTGCCTTGTCTGGACTAAGTGGAAGAGGATGCCTACAAATTCATCGAAACTGAACAACTCTCTACTCAATGACCACTGGGACAGAGAACAAATAAAGAAGGAAATCAAAAACTTGTTAAAATAAAACCAAAACCAAGGCACAACATACCCAAACCTATGGGACATAATGAAAGCAGTGCTATGAAGAAAGTCCATAGCATTAAGTGCCTTCAAAAAGAAAATTGTGACAGCCCATATGAACAACTTAACAGCAGAACTGGAAGAGCTAGAACAAAAAGAAGCATACACTCCCAAGAGGAGCAGAAGGCAGGAAATCATCAAATTTAGGGCTGAAATCAACAACTTAGAAACAAAAAGAACAATACAAAGAATCAACGAAACCAAGAATTGATTCTTTGAGAAAATCAACAAAATAGACAAACCCTTAGCCAAACTGACAAGAAGGCAGGGGGAAATACCTAAATCAGTAAAATCAGAAATAAAAAGTTAGAAATATGAGCTTTTGATCTTAGCCATTCTGACAGGTGTGAGATGGAATCTCAGAGTTGTTTGAGTTGCATTTCTTTGATGATTAAGGATGCTGAGCATTTCTTCAAGAGTCTCTCAGCCATTAGAAATTCCTCCTTTGTGAATTCTCTGTTTAGCTGTGTTCCCCATTTTTTGATTGGATTATTTGGTTTCTTAGCATTTAATTTCTTGAGTTCTTGTCAATTACGGATATTAGCCCTCTGTCAGATGTGGGGTTGGTAAAGATCTTTTCCCGATATCTAGGCTGCCCTTTGGTTCGAATGACAATGTCCTTTGCCTTACAGAAGCTTTTCAGTTTCATGAGGTCCCATTTATTGATTGATGGTCTTAGATCATGAGCTGTTGGTGTTCTGTTCAGGAAGTTGTCTCCTGTGCCAATGAGTTCGAGGGTTTTCCCCACTTTCTCTTCTAGTAGATTTAGTGTGTCCAGCTTTATGTTAATGTCTTTGATCCACCTGGACTTACGTTTTGTACAAGGTGATAAGTATGGGTCTAATTTCATTCTTTTACGTGTGGACATCCAGTTGGACCAACACCATTTGTTGAAGATGCTGTCCTTTTTCCATTCTATGGTTTTGGATTCTTTGTCAAAAATTAAGTGACCATAGGTGTGTGGGTTCATTTCTGGGTCTTCAATTCAATTCCATTGATCCACTGGTCTGTTTCTATACCAGTACCATGCTGTTTTTATTACTATTGCTCTGTAGTACAGCTTGAAATCTGGGATGGTGATACCTCCAGATGTTTTCTTATTGTACAGGATTGATTTAGCTATTCTGGGCTTTTTGGCTAAGATCAGAAGCTCATATGACAGCACATGCTGGCGAGGGTATGGAGAAAGGGGAACCCTCCTCCATTGCTGATGGGAGTGCAGGTTTGTGCAACCACTATGGAGGTCAGTCTGTCGATACCTCAGAGAACTTGGAATAGCTCTGCCTTGGGACCCAACCATACCACTTCTGTTTATACATCCAAATGATTCCTCACCGAATCACAAGGGCATTTCCTCATCTATGTTCATAGCAGTCTTATTAGTAATAGCTAGAAACTGGAAACAACCCATATATCCCACAAATGAAGAATGGATCAAAAAAAACTGTGGTACATCTACACAGTGGAATACTACTCAGCTATCAGAAACAACGAAATCATCCAATTTGCAGCCAAATGGATGGAACTCGAGAAGCTCATCCTGAGTGAATTAACCCAGACCCAGAAGGATGCACATGGCGTCTATTCACTTATAGTCGGATTTTAGCCATATAGTATATGATAACTATATTACAATGAATACACCAAAGGGAATATGAACATAGACTTTTTTTCCTGTCAGTGAGACACTTTGCCCTAGTGGTGCTGCCTTGTAGGCCCCACTGTATGAGGAGTCTCTTGGCCCCCATATGAATGCTGAACTGGGGCAGGGGACTGTTATGTAGGGACACTCCACTCCAGAGATGTGGGATGGAAGGGATAGGGGGTAGAGGGTGGGAAGGCAGGACTGGGAGGGGTGAAAAGAGGACACTATGTCAGTGATGTAACCTGAAGTAATAAATAAAAAAATAAATAAATAAATAAAAAGAAAAGGGAGAAATAACAACAGACATCGAAGAAATCCAGAGAATCTTTAGCTCTTACTTCAAAGATCTGTACTCCACAAAATTTGAAAACCTAAGCAAAATGGACAATTTTTTTGATAGATTCCACCTATCAATGCTAAATCAAGTTAACAAATTAAAGAGTCCTATAACCCGTAAGGAAATTGAAACAGTCATTAAAAATCTCCCATCCACAAAAAGCCCAGGGCCAGATGATTTCAGCACAGAATTCTACCAGACCTTCAAAATGGAGCTAATACCAGTACTCTTCAAACCCTTCCACAATATAGAAACAGAAGGAGCACTGCCAAACTCATTGTACCAGGCCATAGTCACCCTGATCCCTAAAGCACACAAAAACTCAACAAAGAAAGAGAACTTCAGACCAATTTTCCTCATGAACATAGATGAAAAATACATAATACTGGCAAACTGAATCAATAACACCTCAAAAGGATCCTACACCATGATCAAGTAGGCTTCATTCCAGGAATGCAAGGGTGGTTCAACATGTGAAAATCCATCAACATCAACGTAATTCACCATATAAACAAGTTGCAAGAAAAAAAAAACCCACACACATGATCATCTCATTAGATGCTGAAAAAGCATTTGACAAAATCCAACAGCCCTTCATGCTAAAAGTCCTGGAGAGAATGGGCATACGAAAGTCATACCTAGAAATAATAAAAGCAATATACAACAAGGCAGTAGCCAATATCAAATTAAATGGAGAGAAAATTAAAGCATTTCCTCTAAAATCAGGGACAAGACAAGGATGCCCACTTTCCCTATATCTCTTCAACATAGTACTTGAAGTCCTTGCCAGAGCAATAAGATAACAAACGGAGATCAAGGGAATACAAATTGGAAAGGAAGAAGTCACATTTAGTTTTTTTTGATAGAGGCCCTTTTCATTATCCCAGGGTGCTACATTATCCCCAAAAAAGGAGTTCAGGCTCTTCTTAGCCTTAGTAGCCCTAACTTAATTGGCTGGAAAATGTGGCTGTTGAATTGGAACATCATAAATAATCTTTCAGTTCTAAAATTTTATGGTTTCACAAAGATGGAGCCTGTTACTCTACATGATGCCATGTCCCAAGGTTTATAAAAATAAGATATTTCAGCTGGTGTTAAAGAAGTCTTTCAGAGGGCAATCAGAACATTTTCTGCCCAGTGTAAGCAATGGTACCAGCACTGATGATAAGAATTAAAGGCAAAAATCCATAGTTTTTAGGTATTTTCTAATAAATTTATACAGTATAATTTAAGGACCAATAAAGGAATGAACACAGTAAATTTTTTGTACAGTGCTGGGGGCAAAAAACAAAACACACAGGGCTCTACGTACACTAGGCAAGCACTATTACATTGATTTTTCCCCAACATTTATTTATTTCTTCAAGTTACATCTCAATCATAGTCCCTTCCCTACTCCTGCTCCCAGTCCCACCCTTCTACCCTCTTCCCCTTCTCCTTTCTATCTGCTTTTTTTTAAACTTAAGGTGCATCTCCCCACCCCCCAAAATCTCCCCCTTTTAGTCCAATAAAAGGTTCTTTACCTTATAACAAGAAATAAAATACAAAACACTAAGAAAATTTAGGCAACAATTATGAAAATTTTAAGGCACAAAATACATTCCCAATGTCCAAGTTGGTAATGCAAGTTAGGATGGAAACAGAGTTAGGTTTAGAACTTTAAACTCATCAAGATAGACAGATAATAGAGCATTATTATCAGTTGTCAAATGTTATGCTGATTTTTATCCCAAATCTAACACTATATGTTATTAACATGGTTAAAATGATCTTAGATAAATTTGACCTTTTCCTGATAGCTCTGTGCCTCTACTTTAGAGCTTTGTAATTTTCTTTGGTAGTTTCTTGCTGTTTGTTTTGTCATTTTTATTGAATTAGTTCTTTGACAAGTTCATAATCCATAATGTACATTTGAATACTGTCACTTTGATCCTCTTCAATTTTTCTCCTACCCTTGTTTTCTCCTATGCTCTATACAAGTCCTTTTCTCTCATTCATGTTGGTTTTCTTTCTCCTTTAGAGTCATTGAGTTCAATCATGATACTCTGCAGAAATGAGTGTTTTGGATTATTATTCTTATTACTATTACTATTATTATTATTATTATTATTATTATTATTATCATTATTATTATTATTAGTTGAGGATCCTGCTGGGTTCCTCAGTGGTTACACAACTGAAGACAATGACTGTCCCTTCCCCAGAATCTATCAGTAACTAATAATTCAACAGAAAAGGGCAGTGTTTCAAGAACCCATTTTCTGATCTATGATTGTTGATAAACCCAGTTTTGTCTAAGTCCAGTACTGGCAGCCTCAGTTACTGTAAGGTCATAACTGCATTGAATGCACCATGTCCAGAACACACTGTTTCAAAGCACTTCCTCTTACTCTCTGGCTCTTACATTCTTTCAACCTTGCTAGTATTTGTTGCCATTTTTTTTTTCTTCTTGATGATAGCCATTCTAGCTGGAGTGAGATGGAATCTCAAAGTACTTTTAATTTTCATTATCGTGGTGGCTAAGAAAGTTGGTCATTTTTTAGAATATTTATTCATCATGTGTATTTATTTTTTGAGTCGTCTCTCTTCAGGTTCCTAACTAAATTTTTTAGCAGGTTGCTCTTTTCCTCATTATTTTGGGTTTTTTAGTTCTTAAATGTTCTGGATATTAATCCTCTGTAAGATATACAGCTGACAAATATTTTCTCCCACTTACAGGCTGTTTCTCTCACTCAATTAACTGTTTTATTTGCTGTAAAGAAGCTTTATAATTTCATGAGGATCGATTTGTTGATTATTCACCTTATTTTCTGACATGGGCCATACCTGTCACAGATAGCCATGGCAGGGTTTTTATCATTAAGTCAAGATTGACTTTGTCAAAAGCTTTTTTGTGTATTTATTTAGATGAGGATGTAATTATTGTCCTTGAGTTCATTTATGTGATGTGTTACATTGACTGAATTTTATATGTTGAATCATCTTGGCATTTCTGTAAAGAATCCACTCTGATCATTTTGCCATGAATATTTTTGATATGTTCTTGAATTTGTTTTACAGTTGTGTTAAATGGAAATTTTGTGTGTCTATGTTCATCAGAGATATTGATTGGCAAATTTATTTTTCAGTTGTGTCTTTGTCTGGTATGGATGTCAAATTAATACTAGATCCATAAAATGAGTTTGAGAAACTCTCTTACATTTTACAGAATAAGTGGAAAAGATTTTAGTTCACATTTAATGGGCTAATACAACTTTGCAATGAATCCTCGTGGGCCTGAACTTTTTTAGCTAGGGAATCTTCTAAATTGGTGTTTCAATTTCATCACTTTTTACAGATTTGTTTAAATTATTTATTGCAATTCACTTTTATCTTGGTAAATCATAAACAGTTAGAATTTCATTTATTTCTTTTACATTTCCATTTTTTAAAGTTTTATACATCATTTCAGTTTTATTTCAGTGTGTCATTTTATTGGTTTCTATCTTCATATCCTGGATGATTTCTTTATTTCATTCAGCTGCTGGTTTTCATTCTTTATGGAGTTCATTATGTTCTTTTTCATTTTTGGACCATACTGATTATCACTCTTTTAAATTCTTTGTCTGACGTTTTGTCTAAATCAATTTCCATTGAGATACATTCACCTGGATTTGGTAGATTTGGGAAGATACATATTGACTTGTTTTATTTAGGTTACTTGTGCATTCACATTGTCAACTTCTTTCTAGGAGTTAGATTGCTGGTTCATTTTTTAAAATTTATTTTGGTCATTTTTCATTTTTGGAGGAAGTGTTTTCAATATTCAGGAGAGAGTAGATTATAGTATGCTTGGGGTGTCATTCTTATTTATTATCCCATGTGTTCAGGGCACTGACCTTAATTCTCAGTCCTTTCCTGTGAGTAGGAAATTGTACGAAAGACAGTCATTATCCAAGTATAGATCCACTGTGTAAATACAGTAATAGTCAACTGTAAAACAACCAATGTATAACACTAATCATTTTAAGGAGGATGATCACTGATTATACTGTGTGTGTAGTAATGTATTAACTACTGTAGAAATAAAATGAACAGAAAAAGAATAAACAAAGTACAACTATAAGTACTAGTTTGATGATAAAAAACAGAGGAGGTTATCATAATTATAGGGGATAATGTAAAGGATTTGGCTAATGGCACAGTGGAGAGAGCGATATTTTAGAAAAGATTTTTTTTTTTTTTTTTGTCTCATACTGGGTCTTTTGTAAAGTTTTGAGGTATAGACTTGTAGCACTTGGTCTTTTAGTTTCCTGAACACTTTGGTTCACCGAGGCTCTTTGGCTGGTGACCTCCACAGCAGATATCTTTTTGATATGGCATCTTACTACTGCTATGTCAGTTGTCATTGTAGACATTCTGTGCCATGGGGAGAGAGTTTTCCCAGATTCTCCTTCTACTGTTGTTGCTGCTATCCTGTATATGGTCTTTTTCTAGATGCTTAGTGTGTGTTGTTTTTCTGTTTATTATTCCCCCAGATTATTTCTTGTAAACTTTGATTGACTATGCCTTAGGACCTATCATCTGCTGTCTTGGGCGAATTTCGGTGCCATTTTCCCTTCATTAACCAAAATGCTAAACATTTTGTTCAATTTTAGTAATTAATTGTACCTCTACACTTTATTTTAACTGAATGTTCATGCTCTTCTGCTAAGCTTTACTTTTATTTATTTATTTATTTATTTATTTGTTTTTGTTGTTGTTTTAGTTTCTTGAATTGGACATTCACTTTATTTTCAATTTTACTTGATTTCTAATTCACACATTTTACTGTAATGTCTACAAGTTAATAGTATGTAATAATAGGTGTTCCTTAGTTCTTTGCTTATTTTTAATATTATCTTATAGCTCTACCTCTTCTTTTTATTCTTGACACAAAATATCTAATAGTTACTTCAGAAGATACTTTTGGGTAAGATTCTTTCTGATGCTATGAATAGCTCAATTTATTGCTATTTATATTTTTGAGTGGTAGTGGTTTACCCAGCTGCAAAAGTCTATAGTTTAACATAAAAAATATGCTTCTTTAGATATTTGATAATTTTGAAATGATTTATTTTAACATCTAGTATTAATAATAAGAAAATTTGAACCTTAGTACATGTACTTTTTAATTTAAATAATTGCCTTATTTCTCTATTTAGATGCTTTTATTTTAATTATCATTATTCTTTCCTTTTTGAAATTATGTATTATGAAGTTTGTTATTTTTTGTATATGCACTATAGATCAATGCCTAAACTGCTAGAAAATGTTATTTCCATCATTTTCTGCTAACTTGGCACCTTTAGAACTACTCCTTTAAATTTTCTCCTTTCAAATTATATGCTGGTTCATATTTTTTTTTCTTAACATGCTATCATCTTTTAGCTTTTATATTGTAAAAATTCAACTGATGGTCTACAAACAATAATCCCATTAGGGTTATACTTGTGGCATTTGAAGACTGTGTTGTGGTATAAGTTTTTTAAAATAACCAATTACGAGAATGTTTTAATTTAATCTCAGGTGTGAGGCTGCTTAAGACACAAGTATTAACTGTCTCGTGAGCTAGCAAGCATGCGGCTTAGCCAGATGAGCAAGTTTAACTCAGAGGACTTAAGAAAGGGATAAAAAGCCAGAGCCCCTAGGAGAAGGGGGCTCTACAAAGAAATAGGAAAATAGGGTTTCTACACACAAGAGAAAGGGCTACAAAGAAGAAAGAGATTGCTGCTCTCCCAGCTGCTGGTGCTCCCCCAAACTGCTGTTTGTTCTTCCTGCTGCTGTCTTCTGGTTTGCTGGACTTCTACTGAGACTGGTATTACCCCCAAAGAACTCAATGACCCGATCAGTAGGAAGTAGCTCAAAGAGACCAATGTCCCTTCTCCCTCTAATCTTCTTTCTCTCCTGCATAGTGTTGGGGGGTTGGAAGGGAGGTAGAGGTATTAAATACAGTAAAATAAATTAGAATGTACAATTAAGTATAGTAATTAAATAAATAAAAGCTACTTGCTACACTGTGTTTATATTTTTCCCATAGCAAATTTTTCCTATTGCCTTTACTGACTCTAAATTGTGAGCTGCTGTTGAGCAGACACTTAATTGGAAGATTACTTTGAGATTTGATCTGAAGGTATATTTTACTTAGTTTTTGTATTTGCTACTGTTAAATACCACAGCTTCATTATGAGTCTTACACAAGTTTTATGTTACATTTTTTAGGCCCAGGATATCTAATATAGGCAAGGTAAAATAAATTAACCTTCCAAGCCTTCCTGTCAAGTGTGTGGCTCTCATATTAATGTATAATTTTTCACCCAGAATCCAGGTTAATAAATGTGAACAATAGTTTTGGCTTGCTATGCATGCTAGAACTTTTATTCTCTCCCTTCACCCCACCTAACTTCTATTGAAGTTAGCTAGATATTTTGCGAAGCTTTTACTGACATGTCAGGTGAATTCTATTCCAATGTAGGATTATGATTAATGAAGCCAGATATTATTTTAGGGCTACCCTGCTATAATAGTTTATCACTGTATATCTTATTTTCTTTACATTTTTTATCTGTAGAAATATTGTCTTAAGTTGTTGCAAACTCTGTTCTGCAATTAACTTTTTAAATTTTTGATGTTTAATGTAAAATATGTGGATATTTCACAGCATAAATTCCTTTAGGTAAATCTCATCCATCATTGTGTCTGAAATATTCTTCTCTGCTTCCCAGTTTTGTTGTTTGTGTGCATTCCAAGTAGGTGAGAGTACAGTAGTACATTGTGAATTTGAAACTATGAGTTATAACCTCTAATTAATGTTCTATAATAAAGCCAGAATTATATTTTTGTAATTCAAAATCAATTATAATGTCATGGTTATGTCTAAAGTTCTTCAAGTCTACTGTTTGAGATTATAGAATAAAGTCCAATGTCTTTCAAAGTGATTTTAGAATTTGATTTCTAAGGACAAAAGACATTAGTCGAAACTACCCTGAACCTATGAATGTTCAACAATCTCTTTTGTCTCATTTGAACATTGAAAGAAAATTACATAGGCAGTTATGACATTCTTGGCATAGGTATAAATATTGTAGATCCTTTTGTTTGAGAATAGGAAAGTTCCAGGGATTTAAAGTCAGAGGAAGAGAAATGATTTTTCAGTGAATAAAGCCCATGCTCATCAAGATATTTAGAGAAAGACAGGACTTTTCCTTACTCATCAGTCTTTGTAGAACAGAATTAGTTTGATCATTTCACAGAACATTTTTCTTCTCTATTCAAATGTACCAACCTGGCTTTGGTAAAAAGAGAAAATTTGCTCCCAGTGAATTTAAGGGTTATCATCTGCAAAGTTAAGGCATGCCAAAACCTGAAGATTCTAGGTCATATTCCTTCTAATAACCACACAAAGATCAATCTCATCACTAGAGGCACAACTATCTAGGGTCTTGACATGACCCTGTTATAATGTTAAAATGCTTATTTAATCTGCATTACCACTTTCTTACTTCTGTCTTAAGTCTCACCTTGGTCATCCTGCCTACTGTCCATTAATCTCTACTTAAAAATCTTTCATACACTGTAGCCATTTCTCTGCATCCTGTAGTAGAAATGTAGTTTATCATGCATCAACTCCTCTACACTTTCTTCTTGTCTGGATTTTTCTACAAATATTTTACAGGTATTACCTGTTACTTTCTCCAGGACCTAGCATAGTTAAGTAAAGATAATATACTTGTAATTTGTTTTTAGTGTGAGTGAATTTCAATGACCATATTTATACAATATCTATATTCCTTTACATATGCATACTTGAGTATACAAATTCAAGTCATTAAGCAGTAATTAGATAACTATCTTGTTGACAAGATCTGATGGTCAAAGAAATGACTCAACTCCATATTTTATATAATATTCATGCTCGTGTGTGGAAAATCTATATTTCAGTTTTATATATGTCTATGTCCATATATGTAGAAAAACTCATACTGGCTTGAATCTATATGCTTTCTTATAACAATTATATTGAAATATGCTTTACAAAAATGTGTTCTGAATAGAATAAATATACTTGAAAAAAGAATAGATACACTTTACAAATTAACACGTTAAGTCATGAATATGCTTTATGGAGTACCTTCTGAAACATTATGCAATAGAAACTACATGGAAGAATTATCACTATGAACAACTTATTTTAATGCCCTAGAAAATCATGCAAAATTTCCTAGGAATACTATTTTTGTGCAGAATAATAGCATACTGCAACTTCAGTCATAGATATTAAAGGAAAATCTAAAAGTATAATACATAACTATTAAAGGAAAATTAAAATGCAATTGAATGACACTTCTGCTAGATGGAAAAATCAAATACACTGGGAGCATTAGTTTCTATTTATTTTCAAGTTCTGATCTGTATTCACATACATATTTCTGCATTTGTACGTTCAGATATGGGAACAAAAGATGATTATTTTAGGTTGCAATTGATGATTATAGAAAGCCCGTGAGAATCAGAATGTAACTCTCACAATCCCATAAAGTCAATCAAAAGGCAAATCATTAAGCCTGTGACTTAACACCTCTCTCTTCATTAAGTGCACCATTGCCGTGGGCACATCTGGATTTTAGCTGAAGTTCCTTATAAGACACGAACCTTCCCTGAGTAAATAAAATTTATCAATACCTTCTCAGGCTGTGTGCCCAAATGAAGATTCAGGGTTATGTTTTAATATTTGAGCCTTCTGTTTCATTACTGGTCTATATTTAGAATAAATTTGTTGAAAAAATAAACATTATTATTTCTGCTTATTTGCTTGCCAGGTTTCTGAGGTACAGTGTCTTTGGTAAGAAAATTCATCCCTCTTGTTATAAGGGAAAACCATGTGACTTCCATTAAATTGGTGATTCTCAAATGTGACTGCACTTTGGAACCTCCTGGGAAGCTTTAAAAAAGAACTGATACTTAGGTTGAACCTCTGGAGATTCTGAGTTAATTGATTCTGAGTTCAGCTTCCTGGGCCTGGGATTTTTTTTAAAACTCCCCAAATGATTCTAATGTTCAGCCAGGGTGGAGAACCAATGTACTAATTATTAGAATAATAATGAATTGCCTAATCACGGATAGGACCACAGAGATCAGAGTATACCTACAACTGGGAATCTACATTTTTAAAGAATATTTTCATGAAATTAAAACTAATAAATTTGTATTATATAATTGAAACTGCAATTTAATTATCAATTGTAGTTATTAGTAGGTATAAACTGTAAGATTAGGGCAGCGGAGCAGCCAGAACCTTGGAAACAGTGGCTGGCCTGGCAGAATATCAGCTGATGGGTCTGGCCTGCCTTAACCGGCAGCCTGATTTATCCTGGGAAAAGAGCCCCAGACCAAGGGTGGCTTACACCACCTGTAACCTAAAGTCTGCTAAGTAATATAAGTTGTTATTTTAGGCCGGTAGAATTACCAGCCCCTTGACAGGAGATTCACCAGAGTTCAACTGGAGTCTGGGAGTTCGGGAGTCCTATGGCCCTGGATTGCATGGACTGATGACTTAGAAATTGCTGCGGTCCTTTCCCCAATAATTAAATACACCAAGACCTTTTAATGTTTTAATGCTTAATCCTTAGCTGGGCAGACTCTCAATTAGCTACTCTAAATTAACCTGGATCACCTAATCGCAAACCACCATGTGCCTTTCAGCAACCTCAAACACATTTATCTGCTTCTTTATCTCCTGGTGGAATGAACTAATCCTTTGTGTAAAGTGTAGGGTTCCTATCCTAATCTCAGGAAGTCCCACCTTCCTATACTTTTGTGCCCACCTAATTGGCTATCAGCGACTTTTACTAACCAATCAAGAGAATGCCTCAGAAGGGGCAATAACCAGATCTCAGCATTGAAATCAGCCTTTCAGAAGCAATGTTATAAGCCCCAACATATAGATGTATTCGATCTTTATTACCTGGAAAGTTTGATGAATGTGGCAATGAATTATAATCAAGAGACTCTCACTACTATTTTATGTTTACTTTCTTACATAAGCATAAAGTGAACAGAATAAAATCCCTGTATTAAAAATTTCAATAAATAGTCATTGAATCATTGCAACATATTTCTCACTCTCTTTTGCTTAAAAAACTGTTACTGTAAAGTAACTTTTATTACATTATTTCAAGTGTGTGATAACTCTAAATAGAGAAGAGGCCAAGTCATTAAAATAGGGAACTTAAACACATGCTTCACCATGGTTTGACCAAATCAGATGGGAAAACTAATTTATATTTTTTCTATGACAGACAATGCACTACTTGCCACAAATAAATATTAAATAAATAGTAAAATACTATGTTTAAAATGTCAGCATAGGAAGAAGTAGAATTGCAATAGGTTCTAACTTGTTTTCAGATTCTTATGTAGCTTCTTTAATGCTGTTATAGAAAGAACTTGAATATATAGCTGAAACTCCTTTTCAATTTCAAATTCCTGTTTATATTAGTCAGAAGAAGTTTACAAAATTACACATATAAAAATAATAGAGGTCAATAAAATGTTAAAACTTAATCAACAAAATCAATTCTTCCTAAGGTAATTATTATTAAATATGTGATATGTACCTCCCAGAATTTTCATGCATAAATGCAAAAACTATTAAATAATGAATAATAAAATTCCCATGTATATCTATGAATGTCTGTACATGTATAAGTACATACATCATTATGCATGATGGAATTGCTGTTGTTGTTGACTTTCCACATTAGCACTGAGAATCAGTTTATCCTTTCCACAACTGCCAATCATTCCTTACATTATTTAACTTAAAATTGTAGCTGCAAATAAATAAAGTTGTTTTAAACTTTAATAAACTATTAAATGTACCTTCAGGACAAATAAAACACTTCTATGATGATAAGACTGATCGAAAAGAGTGAGAGAAGTCAATGATGTAGATGAGTCAATATGATAAGTGGAGTCATTAAGTTTGAGGATTGAGATGAGCTTGACATTTTCATTTTTTATTTTTAAAGTTACTGTAAATAATGTTTTATTTTGTTTGAGAATTTCATGAATGTATACAGTGTGTTCCGATAATATTTATTCCCCATATTTCACCCTCCAACTCCCTCCAGGCCTCTCACACGTTCCTTTGCAAACTCCATATTCTTTTCTATTTTTTAAATTCCACTGAGTGCAGTTAGTGCTACTCAGAGTCAGAGAAGATTTGAACACATGCTAGCTTAATTTTTCACATGACAAAAATATTATGTATGAGATAAAGAAGAGTATTTGGTTAACTATTTGAAACATTATCAATTATATAATTATATATATATATATATATATACATACATATATATATATATATATTATAGTTTATCCCAATGTCCAGTCCATACGTATTTGGCACCCGAGTTTAGCATTCTACTATCTAACCATCTCCATGAGTTTTATAGAGTTTTTAATACAAGTTAATTGTTTTTTTGTTTTTGTTTTATTCATAGTCAAATTTTAAAGGGTTTCTAAGTGATGTAGAATTCTTTTTCCTTTAATCTTGAAAGTACTTATTATATTTTTATTTTACATGTATATTGCTTGCCTATATTCTATATACATGCCATGTGTGTGCAGTACCAAGGAGGCCAAAAGAGAGTGTCAGAATAAGGCAAGTGTGTGCTGTCTTATCTGGGTGCTGGAAACTGAACCTGTGTCCTCTTCAAGAGCAACAAGTGCTCTTAACAACTGATATACCTGTCTAACCTCTTTCATTTTATTTTTGACAACATTCACATAATACATCATTTGCTAATAACTCTTATTAACTGAGGCATATTATTTTATTCCTATATGATTCATGAAAATATCCATGTTTTTGAATATGTACATACTAGAATTTGATATTTTATTTGATATCTCAGGGAGTTGAAAAACATAATTAATATCTCTTAGAACACATATATAATTAAAACGCCAAACAAATGATCTCATTAAGAAAATATAGAGGGTATTGAGAGATAAGAACAAGCAGATAATTAGCCAGTAATCTGTTCTTCGAGGTAATATATGTGTATGTTAATAATTCACTATGGGAGCAATAAAAACAGGTTTGGATTTTTTCACATTTTATTTTTGTTATTTTTAAAAATTTATTTATTTATTGCTTCAGGTTACATCTCCATCATAGTGTCCTCTTTCCACCCTTCCCAGTCTCACCCTTGCACCCTCTACCCCCTAACCCTTCCATCCCACTCCTCTGGAATAGAGTGTTCTTACATAACAGTCCCCCACCCCAGCTCAGCTGTCATATAAGGGCCAAGAGCCACCTCATACACTGGGGTCCTACAAGGCAGCACCACTAGGGCAAAGTGTCTCATTGACAGGAAAAAAACAGTCTATGTTCCTGTTCCTTTCGGTGCGTTGGTTGTAGTATAGATATCCTGTACTATGTAGCTAAAATCCAACTATAAGTGAATAGATGCATCCTTCTGAGTCTGGTTTAGCTCACAGGATGAACCTTTCTAGTTCCATTCATTTGCCTGCAAGTTGCATAATTTCCTTGTTTCTGATAGCTGAATAGTATTCCATTGTGTAGATGTACCATAGTTTTTTAATCCATTCTTCAGTTGAGGGACATCTAGGTTGTTTCCAGTTTCTAGCTATTACAAATAAGGCTGCTATGATCATAGATGAGGCAACTTCCTTGTGATTCGAGGAGAAGTCATTTGGATGTATACCCAGAAGTTGTAAGGCTGGGTCCCAATGCAGAGCTATTCCAAGTTTTCTAAGGTATGGTCAGACTGACCTCCATAGTGGTTGCACAAGCCTACACTCTCACCAGCAATGGAGGAGGGTACCCCTTTCTCCACACCCTCACCAGAATATGCTATCATTTGAGTTTTTGATCTTAGTCATTCTGACAGGTGTGAGATGGAATCTTAGAGCTGTCTTGAGTTGCATTTCTCTGATGATTAAGGATGCTGAGCATTTCTTCAAGTGTCTCTCAGCATTTAGGAATTCCTCCTTTGTGAATTCTCTGTTTAGCTCTTTCCCACATTTTTTAATTGGATTATTTCTTTTCTTGGCATTTAATTTCTTGAGTTCTTTGTAAATTTTGGATGTTATACCTCTGTCAGATTGTGGGGTTGGTGAAGATTTTTTCCCAATCTTTTTGTTCGAATGACAGTGTCTTTTGTTTTACAAAAGCTTTTCAGTTTCATGAGGTCTCATTTATTGATTGTTGGTCGTATGAACTGAGTGAGCTGTTGGTGTTCTGTTCAGGAAGTTGTCACCTGTGTCAATGATTTTGAGGGTTTTTCTCACTTTCTCTTCTAGCAGATTTGGTGTGTCCAGCCTTATGTTGAAACATCCCTGCATTCCTGGGATGAAACCTACTTGATCATGGTGTATGATACTTTTGATGTGTTCTTGAATTAGGTTTGCTAGTATTTTATTAAGTATTTTTGCATCTATGTTCCTGAGGGAGATTGGTCTGAAGTTCTCTTTCTTTGTTGGGTCTTTGTGTGGTTTAGGAATTAGGGTGACTGTGGCCTCATAGAATGAGTTTGACAATGTTCTTTCAGATTCTATTTTGTGAAAGAGTTTGAAGAGTATTGGTGTTAGCTCCTCTTTGAAGGTCCGGTAGAATTCTGTGCTAAAGCCATCTGACCCTGGGCTTTTTTTGGTTGGGAGATTTTTAATGAAAGTTTCTATTTCCTTAGGGGTTATAGGGCTGTTTAATCTGTTTATCTGATCTTGATTTAGCTTCAGTAGGTGGAATCTATCAAGAAAATTGTCCATTTCGCTTAAGTTTTCAAATTTGGTGGAGTATAGATTTTTAAAGTAGGATCCAAATATTCTCTGGATTTTGTCAATGTCTGTTGTTATTTCTCCCTTTTCATTTCTGATTTGTTGATTTGTGTTTTCTCCCTCTGTCTTTTAGATAATTTGGCTAAGGGTCTGTCTTTTAGTTGATTTTCTCAAAGAAACAACTCTTGGTTTCATTGATTCTTTGTATAGTTCTTTTTGTTTCTAAGTTGTTGATTTCAGCCCTAAGTTTGATAATCTCCTGCCTTCTGCTCCTCTTGAGAGTGTTTGCTTCTTTTTTTTCCAATTCACCCAGTTTAGCTGTTAATTCGCTAATATGAGCTGTCACAATTTTCTTTTTGAAAGCACTTAGTGCTATGAACTTTCCTTGTAGCACAGCTTTCATTGTGTCCTATAGGTTTGGGTATGTTGTATCTTCATGTTCGTTGGATTTTAAGAAGTCTTTGATTTCCTTCTTTATTTCTTCCCTGACCCAGTGGTCCTCTAGTAAAGAGTTGTTCGATTTCCATGTGAGTGTAGACTTTCTGTTGATTCTTTTGCTATTGATTTCCAGCTTTATTCCATGGTGGTCTGATAAGATACAAGGGGTTATTTCAATTTTCTTGTATCTGTTGAGGCTATCTTTGTGTCTAACTCTATATTCAATTTTGGAGGTTCCGTGACGTGCTGAGAAGAATGTGTATTTTTTTGTGTTTGGGTGAAAAGTTCTGTAGATATCTGTTAGGTCCATTTGGTTCATGAAATCTGTTAGAGTCATTATTTCTCTGTTTGGCTTCTGTCTTGATGATCTGTCCATAGTTGTGGGTGGGGTGTTGACGTCTCCCACTACTAAAGTGTTTGGATCGATGTGTGATTTAAGTTTTAAAAGAGTTTCTTTTATAAATGTAGGTGCCTTTGTATTTGGGGCATAGATGTTCAATATTGAGATGTCCTCTTGATGAATATTTCCTTTAAGGAGTATGTAATGCCCTTCTCTGTTTTTTTTTTTTTTAATTAACTTCAATTGGAAGACTATTTTGCTTAATATTAGGATGGCTACTGCCGCTTGCTTCCCGTGTCCATTTGCTTGGAAAACCTTTTCCCTGAACTTTACTCAATATAGTGTCTCTCTTTTTTAGTAAGATGTATTTCTTGTAAGCAGCAAAATGATGGGTCTTTTTTACGAATCCAATCTGCCAGCCTGTGTCTTTTTATTGGGGAGTTGTGTCCATTGATGTTTATGGATATTAGTGACCAGAGGTTGTTATTTCCCATTATTTTGGTATAGATGGTGGTCCTGTGTTTCTTTTGTTTAGTTGCCATGGAGTTTTCTGTTTCCTCTGTTTTCTTGGGGGTAGTTAAATTCTCTGGGTTGGAATTTTCCTTCTAGGATCTATAGGGCTGGATTTGTGGGTAGATATTGTTTAAATTTGATTTTGTCATGAAATATCTTGTTTTCTCCTTCTATGTTGATAGATAATTTTGCACCTTTAACCACTTAACCATCTCACCTGTTATATGATGATGAGAATGTTATAAACACTATTGTTAAGAACATCTGTGCCAATGAGTTCAAGGGTTTCTCTGACTTTCTCTTCTATTAGATTTAAGTGTATCTGATTTTATGTTAAGGTCTCTGATCCACTTGGACTTGGGTTTTGTGCAAGGTGATAAATATGGGTCTATTTGCATTCTTCTACATGTTGACACACAGAGGACTAGTGCCCAAAATATATAAAGAACTCAACAAAATAAACACCAAGAAACTAAATAATTCAATAAAAAATGGGGCACAGAGATAACCTGAGAATTCACAAAAGAGGAATCTCTAATGGTCAAGAGACACTTGAAGATATGCTCAACATCCTTTATCATCAGAGAAATGCAACTCAAGAAAACTCTGAGATTCCATCTCATACCTGTCAAAATGGCTAAAATCAAAAACTCAAATAACAGCACGTGCTGGAGAGGTTTTGGAGAAAGGGGAGCACTCCTCCATTGATGGTGGGAGTATAAACTTTTACAATAACTATGGAAATCAGTCTGGCAATATCTTAGAAAAGTGGGAATAGCTCTACCTCAAGTCCCAGCTATACCACTCCTGGGCATATATCCAAGAGATTCCTCACCAAACCACAAGGACATCTCCTTAACTATGTTCATAGCAGCTTTATTTGTAATAGTTAGAAACTTGAAACAACCCAGATGTCCTTCAACAAAAGAATGGACACACACATACACATACACACACACACACACACAAAAAAAGAAAAAACAAAACAAAAAAATCCATGGTACATTTACACAATGGAAAACTATTCAACTATCAAAAACAAGGAAATCAAACAATTTGTAATCAAATGGATGGAACTAGAAAAGCTCATCCTCAGCAAGCTAATCCCGACCCAGAAAGACACACATGGCATGGATTCACTCATAACTGGATTTTAGCCATATAGTATAGGATAACTATCTTATAATCAATGAACCCAAAGGAATAGGAATGTGGACCTTGTTACCTGTTAGTAGGACACTTTGCCCTAGTGGAACTGACATGTAGGTCCCCAGTGCAACAGGAAGCTCTTAGCTTTCATGTGACTGATGAACTGATGGGGTTGATATGAGGGGGCTCCCCACACCGGAGGAAAAGGATAGGTGGGAGGGGGACAAAGGATGGGAGGGTGTGTCTGTGATGGAGATGCAACTTGAATTAATATATAAATGTAAAAAGCAAACTGTGGTACATTTGCACAATGGAAAACTACTCAACTTTCAAAAACAAGGAAATCATGTAATTTACAACCAAATGGATGGAATTAGGAAAGCTCATCCTGAGTGAGCTTTCCCAGACCCAGAAAGATACACATGGCTTGTATTCACTTATAACTGAGTGTGAGCTATATAGTACAGGATAACTAGCCTATAACCAACAGGCCCAAAGGATCAGAACCCTAGCATAACTATCCTTCAAGAAATTCTACTCAGCAGCAGATCAAAACAGATGTTGAGACACACAGTGAAACATTAGGTGGAGCTCTGGGAGCCCTATATAAGAGAGGGAGGAAGAATAGAGAGACCTGGAGGGGTCAAGATGAACATATGAAAATCTCAGAACCAACCAACCTAGGCCCCTAGAGGCTTACAAAGACCTAAACACTAACCAAAACAGAAGAAAAAAATCTTAGACTTGACCTAGACCCCCCTTATACTAATATAGAGGATAGGTAACTTGGTCTTCATATAGATCCATTATCAAGTAGGGGTGGACAGTCTCAGTCATGGACTTTGTTAACTGTTTGTGGGATACTTTACCCTAGTTGAGCTGCCATGTTGGACCTCAGAACAAGAGGAAGCTCTTAGCCCTCATTTGACTGATGAACTTTGGGGACCCCACACTGGAGGAGTCGGATAGGTGGGAGGGAATAAAGGGTGAGAGGGTGGGACCAGGAGAGGAGGAGGGAGGGGGCTGTGCTCCGATATTACTTGAATTAATAAATAAATGAAAAGCTAGGAAAATGGAACTTTGTTTTTTTATCCTAATTATTCTAATAACCTATTAGAAAATTTACTCACCTTAATAACTTGAATGATTTTTTTATGTTTGGTAAATGTACATAGATTCAAATCTGTGGTTCCTTATCTCACCTGTTTAAGTTTCCCTCCTTTCTTTTGCTCTATGTCAGTTTTTCAATAGTTCCAAATCAATCACTCAAAATGCGTACAAATACGCATTATTTTCTTTTGAAGTATTGTTGTAAATTAACTAGTCTCTCATTAATGGAAAGAACATTTAAAAATAAGTATTTTATGGTTTGGTTCTCACTGTTTTATCTCTTACTTTCAGTATACATCTTTGCTGTTTCTAAACATACAAAACTAATTATAATGTTATTATATCTGTTTGCCTCATTGTGCCATTTATTTGTGCTCATATGTCAACTTCTTCCTTTCAGTATTTTGAAGTGTGTGTGTATTTTGTTCACACACATGGGTGTATAAGTATATGCACATATAAACCCATACCAGACATCAACAATATCCTTTGATTGCTTTCTGCTCTGTCAGCTTGATACAGTATTTCTCAGTGAACCAGAATCTTGATGCTTTGTCTATTCTGACTGGCCAGGGAAGTTTCAGGATATGCCTATCTCTGGCCCTAGTAGGGTTACAAGCAAACACCGCCATGCTCAGCTTTTTATGGGGATTCTGGAGATTCAAATCCAGGTCCACATTCTTGCAGACCAGCAGATATTAACAACTGAACCATCTTCCCAGCAGCAAATATTTTGAAATTTCTTAATGCTTATCTCAAGTTCTTGAAAACTGTGGTAGTGAGGTTGCTCAGTGGGTAAAGATACTTCCTATGCAAGCGTGGCCATCTGAGTTCAATCCCTAGAATCCATGGAAAGTGGAAGACAAGAACTAACTTAATAAAAATGTCCTTTGAACTCTCTCATTTCATGCCATGACATGTGTTCATCTCATTCTCTCTCTCTCTCTCCACACATACACACACACACACGAACACCATGCTTACATACTAAATAATAAATAAGTGAATAACTTTGAAAATTAATAAGTAAACATTTCCTGAAAGAATGTTTGAATTTTTCCACATGCTACATAAGCCATTTTGGGGTATTTACTATGTAATAAATAATTAGAACAAAGGCGAAGTTCTCAGATGATTTGTATGTTCTTTTAGAATATTTGGAAAACACGGGACTTTCATTAACACAGTTTTCAGTATCTACCTATCCTAATTCTAAAGTCATATACTTCGCATTTGTGGCCAGAGCAAAAAAAAATTCACAGGTATCAAAATTTGCCCTAGTTATCTTTTGCATGATAAATTGTGTCCATGTTAAATACTAAATCATTTATTTTACATTGAAATCTACACTTGTGGTTGAGGTTTTCTCTATTCTATTCTGCATTCACTGAAGTAACTCAAACATAAGATGTAGCCTCATTCAAAGCTTTGTTCAAACTCATGCCTGGCAATTTATGTCAGCTGTCAGCTGGAACTTTGATTGGGATTGAATGGTAGAACATATATATGTGAACCTTAAATATGACCCCTACTTTCTCACAACAATAGATAAGTTACAAGGATAATCAGCTGGAGAAAATGGGAGAGATAATGTTCTTTGGTAGTAAAAAATGCAGCACCTTCTCTGAAGGAGTCATAGAAGTTACATTTAGCTCTTAGCAACTTCAGTGGCATTTTACTCATCCCAAACCAGTCATCAGTGCTGTTCCCATTAACACTGTAGCAGAATTGCATTCCAACAGGTTTTTGATATGGTGATTTGAGATCTTTGTAAAATCATCATACGTGGAATAGGTTTACCAAGAGTGAATGATACAAGGTACACATATATAGAAATGTATCTAAAGATGCATATCAATGTGAGGATCTGAAGATACTTTGAATAATGATATAAATTTCATTATTTAAAGGCAATGCCATTTGTTTGGAATGCAAACAGAGATGGCAGCCAAAGTTGCATGTGCTTGCTGAAGAATTGAGAACAAATGTCACTATGTGGAAGAGATTTTAAGGAGTAAATTTGGTGTTATATTCAGTTCCTTACTACATTGGAAATATTTTTATTTTATTTATTCAAAAGAAAGTTTCAGAAATAACCATGTTGAAAACTGAAAATAAACACTGCATCCAATTACAGCATGTTTTCATCCTGGATTACAGAAAGTCTGAATAAAATCCATGACATAAAACACAGAAACAAAGAAACAAAGGCAGACATTAAATAGCGAAGCTAAACTAGAAAAAGCAAGAAACTAACTAGTATAGGAAATCAAGACTCAGAAACAACTTGGTACAAAAACATTGCTATCAGTTTCCAGATGTTTGTAAGTAAGCCCACATTTCCATTCTATACTTGCTTGGACTTTGACAAACTCAACTCCAGTCTTTAGCCTTGATTTAAATAGAGCCAATAAAATTAGAAATCAAATTACCATCTACAGTGAAGTTTGACTTATATACACATGCAGTACTATAGTAATATAAAAGACACTTCTAGTACTTGGGATGATAAAGTAGAAGAATTGCTAGTTTGAAGTCAGCCTACACTTACTTGAAAGACATTGTCTCCACAAACAAAACCAGAAATAAAATTAGGATGTTTTATTTCTATTTTAGATTCTTCCTACTTTTTATTTATTTATACATTATTTGCAATAATACACATATATGCCTATAAACAAAGAATCAATATTCAATATTCCATAGCTCTCTTGCACAGAATATTATATTTTATTGAGCAATATAATCATGATAGTAGTGGTGCCCAAATAATATTGCCTCATTCTTATTTAAATGTAGGAAAGTACAAAATGGAAAAGGTAAGGAGCCAATACAAGAATCAGTTACATGCCTATCTTGGTTGGCTAAGACCACCAAACTGAGAAAAATAAATAAAATTCACATGCAAACATGCATTTCAGTGATCTACTGACAAAAACATAAAGTTAGGAAACAAGTAATAAACAGAAATGGTAGAGAATTTAGTCAGGACTTATTTCTAATTCTGTGAATTTTAAAAAGTTTTTAAAAATTTGTGCTTCATTTTCCTCATATTTAAAGTGAATAGGCCAAAATTAAACCTTTCTGTTTTGCAACAGAATTATGAAAATAGAGGAAAATATACATTAAATTTTGTTAAAATGTAAATAATCTTGTCATAAAAATAATAAGTAAAGCTATGCAAAAAAATGATATAAGATGAATTCTAGGTGAGGAACAGGGCTAAGTGGTACAAAAATAAACATACCCCTTTTCCATGGTGCTTTGTAGGTGGTCAGCCAAATTAAAAATGAAGCTGTATATCTCCTTACCAGCCACCAGTTGTCAGACATTCATTGAAGTGGATGATGAATGCAGATTTTGTACTTTCTATGAGAAGCACACGGGCACAGAAGTAGCTGCTGATGCTCTGGGTGAAAAGTGGGGTTATGTGGCTCAAATCAGTAGTGGGAATGACAAAGAAGGTTTTTCCATGAAGCTATGTGTCTTGACTCATGGCAGAATGTGTCTGCTGTTGAATAATAGACATTCTTGTTATATAGATCAAGGAGAACTAGAGAGAAGAACAAGTTTGTTTAAGGGTATATTGTAGGTGCCAATCTGAACCTTTTCAACTTGGTTATTGAGAGAGAGAGAGAGAGAGAGAGAGAGATATTCCTGAACTGACAGATATTCTTGTGTCTTGGTAGTGGGGGCCCAGAACTTTACAATCTCTCTAAAGAAGGTGATGTCCACCAAAGCACACAAGATATCTTATTACTCCACATGCCCTATAACACAAATGTCAGCACAATGCTTGCTCTGAAGAAATAAAACATTAAGAAAAATAAGGAGCAGGATGCAGAATATGCTAAGCTTTTGGCCAAGACAATGAAGGAACCCAAAGAAAAGTGCCAGGAATAGATTGCCAAGCAACATGGGCTGTCCTTGCTAAGAGTTTCTACTTCTAACTGTTAGTCCAGCCAACGATATGTTTTTTAGAGCAACAAAGAAGTGATCAGGCCTTGAAACCAAATTATTGTAATCGCTGATTTAGAAATTTAAATGAACCGACTGCCTGTTTACAGTGTTGTGATATTGTGTTAGTGGTAGAGGAAAAATATTATCAATGAAAAAATTTTCCAGATAGACTAAGCAGTAGAAAATTTAAGTAGTTAACTGAATGTTTCTAAATAGCCTTTAGTCCCCCTCTCTTTGCTAGCCTGGAGAGATTGATAATCCTAATTATATGCTGAGACTTTGGAGTTCATTACACCACACAATGAGCTAGTAATTCTAGTACTGAATACTCTATGACTGACTCCATGTTTAATTACATTATAACATGATATTCATGTAAATTTCCCACTTTCTCACTGAAGAAGTTAGAATATAAGATTATTGATACCTTATTTTATTGATAGTATTTTTAATATAATGTTTATTTATTACATCAAGTTACATCTATATCATAGGGCCCTCTTTCCACTCCTCCCGGTTCCACCCTCCCACCCTCCCTAACCTCTCCACCCTTCCCACTCCTCCAATGTGGAGTGTCCCTACATATCAACCCCTCTCAGTTCAACAGTCATAAGAGAGCTAAGAACTTCCTCTCTCACTGGGGTCCTACATGGTTGCACCTCTAGGGCAAATTGTCCCATTGATAGGTAACAATGTCTATGTTTCTGATCTTTTTGATGTGTTGGTTGCAGGATAGTTATCATGTATCATATGGCTAAAATCCAGTTATAAAGAACTCAAGAAATTAAACACCAAGAAACCAAATAATGCAATCAAAAAATGGGAAACAGCTAAACTGAGAATTCATAAAGGAAGGATCACTAATGGCAGTGAGACATTTGAAGAAATGCTCAACGTCCTTAATCATCAGAGAAATGCAACTCAAGGTGACTCTGAGATTCCATCTCACACCTGTCACAATGGCTAAGATCAAAAACTCAAATGACAGCACATGCTGGCAAGGTTGTGGAGAAAGGGGAACACTCCTTCATTACTGGTGGGAGTGCAAACTTGTAAAACCACTATGGAAATCAGTTTGGCATATCTTAGAAAACTTGGAATAGCCCTACCTCAAGACCCAGCCATACCACTTCTGGGTATCTACCCAAAGGATTCCTCACTAAACCACAAGGACATATCCTCATCTACGTTCATAGCAGCTTTATTTGTAATAGCTAGATACTGGAAACAACCCAGATGTCCCTCAACTGAAGAATGGATAAAAAATTGTGGTACATTTATACAGTGGAATACTGCTCAGCTATCAGAAACAAAGACATCATGCAATTCTCCGCCAAATGGATGGAACTAGAAAAGCTCATCCTGAGTGAACTAACCCAGACTCAGAAAGATGCACATAGCATCTACTCACTTTTAATTGATAGTAGTTTTTAAAAGTATGAATTTCACTATGTAGGCCAGGCTAGCCCTAAACTCATTAACCTCCCCATCTACCTCCACAATGCTAGGATTATAGGCATGTGATAACATGCCCAATCCTGTAATGATATTTCAGGTATGTTTCTTCTATTTCTCAGTACAGTTTTCATCAAGCACTTTCAGAGCTTGTCATGGATGAAGGTAAAATGGTATCTGATAAACATCCTTTCCCCCATTTCCACCTCTTTTCTAAAGCCAGGATTTTGACACAAGAAGGAAAGAGATTACAAAAAAGTCTTTCTGCAAAGCTGGCAATATTACAATCCTGTCCTTTTCCTTGCTTATTACTGTGTCTTTACCTGGTACTGAATGATATACCTATGGCAAATATTCAGAGGGAAATCTGTCTGTGGGACACATCATTATGGGATTCCCTGATGCACAATTTTCTGGCTTCCTAATTTGTGGGTTCATTCTGAATTAATGTTAAGGACTCCGTGGGAATTTGTGAGGCCTAATTCAGGTATTTTATTCCAACAACAATGCAAATGACTATGGAGAACAAGTCTTGAACTCTTCATTATACCTGTATGTACCAGCTCCCCTGGATATTCACCACAGCATTTCTGTAATTGGTTCTGAGCCATGATGTTCCATACCAGTTAGTTTCCTTCCCTCCTTTTTTTCCAACTTTAATCTTGCTGCTTGATATCCTGCATTTGTCCCTGTGCTATGACTGATCTTCATTCAGACATATTCACTTGCATTAATCTTGGGTAGGAAATTATGCAATTTGCAGCCCAATGGATGGAACTAGAAAAGCTCATTCTGAGTGAGCTAACCCAGACTCAGAAGGATACACATGGCATCTATTCACTTATAGTCAGATTTTAGCTATATTGTACAGGCTATCTATACTACAACCAATGCACCAAAGGGAACAGGGACATAGACTTCTTTTCCTGTCAATGACATTCACTCAGCTTGACATTAACCTAATGTGCTTTAAAGGAGGCCATGTGTTTAAAGCAGAAATATCTATAATTCAGTTACAATTTTTTGGTCTTTGGCATTTCATTATTGTTTTAATCTGTTTTCAAGATAGCAAACAGAATATTAGGTTTCTTTATGACATTCTCATGCATACCTTATTTTAATTTATTCCCTTCTTCCATTGTCATTCCCATTCTACTGCTCCAGCCCTGAAGTCCCCTTTGTTACTCCAATAGAGATCCACTTCTGCTTTCCCATCATATGACTGCCTATAATCCCCACATTTCTTAAAATCTATTCTCCTTCTCAGTCTTCCTTCCTTCCTTCCTTCTTCCCTTCCACCCTCCCTCCCTTCCTCTCTCTCTCTCTCTCTCTCTCTCTTTTAATTCAGTCCATGGTACTAGCATATGAGATGGTGCTGACTCAGTTTAATGTGGGTCATTCCTCCTCAGTTAAATATCTCTGAAAATGCACTCATAGACACTGGGTAATGAATGTGTGGTTTTGTACTGTCTGGAGTGTCAGACATACCAGTTGGCATCTTTGGAGTTATTCATATGGATAATGAAGTAAAGACCACTCACTATATGTGATTAACAAATATTTTTGTTATATATTAAACTTTTTACTTCAATGATGGTATTATTTAAAGTATGAAAACTTGAATTAAGATGATGTCCAATACATGTGTTTTTGTCATTATGTGCTTAGTACCATACATATACAGCCATTTCTTAACCAAAAGTCACAACTATAGGATCTGACATTATATGTTAAGAGTTTCATCATTTTAGATTTTAAATTAAGTCTATGATCCACTTGAACTCTGGTTTTTTTTTTTTTGTTGTTTATTTATTACTTCAAGTTACATCTCCATCAAGTTCCCTTTTTCCACTTCTCCCAGTTCTACCCTCCTACCCTGTCCTCCCTCTCCCACCCATCACACTCCTCCAATGTGAACTGTTCCTACATAACAGCCCCTCTCAGTTCAACAGTCATATGAGGGCTAGAAGCTTCCTCTTACACTGGGGGCTTACATGGTAGCACCCCTAGGGCAAATTATCCCATTAATAGGTAACAAAGTCTATGTTCTTGATTGTTTTGGTGTGTTGGTTGTAGGATAGTTATCTTGTACTATATGGCTAAAATTCAATTATACTTGAGTAGATGCCATGTGCATCTTTCTGAGTCTGGGTTAAGTCACTGAGGATGAACTTTTCTAGTTCCATCCATTTGGCTGAGAATTGCATGATTTCCTTGTTTCCTATAGCTGAGTAGTATTCCATTGTGTAAATGTACCACAATTTTTTATCCATTCTGTCAGTTGAGGGACATCTGGGTTGTTTCCAGTTTCTAGCTATTACAAATAAGGCTGCTATGACCATAGATGAGGATATGTCCTTGTGGTTTGGTGAGGAATCGTTTGGATGGATACCCAGAAGTGGTATGGCTGGGTCTTGAGGCAAAGCTATTCCAAGTATTCTAAGATAGGCCAAACTGATTTCCATAGTGGTTGCACAAGCCTGCACTCCCACCAGCAATGGAGTAGAGTTCCCCTTTCTCCACAACCTCGCCAGCATGTGCTGTCATTTGAGTTTTTGATCTTAGCCATTGTGACAGGTGTGAGATGGAGTCTCAGAGTCACCTTGAGTTGCATTTCTCTGATGATTAAGGATGTTGAGCATTTCTTCAAATGTCTCACTGCCATTAGTGATTCTTCCTTTGTGAATTCTCAGTTTAGCTGTTTCCCATTTTTTGATTGCATTATTTTGTTTCTTGGTGTTTAGTTTCTTGAGTTCTTCATAAATTATGGATATTAGCCCTCTGTTGGAAGTGGGGTTGGTAAGGAAAAGATATTTCCCCAATCTGTAGTTTGCCGTTTTGTTTGAATGACAATGTCCTTTGCCTTACAGAAGCTTGTCAGTTTCATGAGGTCCCATTTATTGATTGTTGGTCTTAGTGCCTGAGCTATTGGTGTTTGTTATCTAGATGTCTCAGGATCAGTTGTTTAAAGACCTAAGAGTGCTCAAAACACATTTCATGTATAACACTTTAAAATATAGCAAATTAAAAAAACTACCTGGGTCATTCTTAAATTAGAGTAACCAACTCTTCTCAAATTATATCATTTATATATAAGCAAATAAAAACTGGGAGCTCAATTCCAACATCAAGAATTCTTATATTAAAGCAACATCAATAGAATTACTTTACAATCAACAAAAGTTTCCTTTATTAAACACCAAGTATGCCATATCATCATTGCAAGTGAATGGTATAAACTGAAATGTGATAATAAAAACTATCCATTGAAACAGGTTAAAAACAAAAACACTGTAGTTCCACAAATTAACATAGATTTCAGTGAGAGGATAGTCAAAAAAGATTACACTGATTGTGGACAAAAATAAATTAAAAATAAAGTAGAAAGATGCACAAAGAAAAATCATACTTGATATTTTAATATTTAGCAATTGGTATGTGAAATAGTCAGACAATAATGTTTATATGCTATTGCATGTTTGCATGGATGCAGAATATACCAAAAACATAAATGACACATGCTAGGATTGCTCACCTAATTAAAAAGTAACTTTAAAAAGCCAATGTACTTAGTTCTATTATTATTTCCTTAATAAAGGAACACCATTTCCAAAGTGTGTAGTAATCACAAGATATTTGTGTTCATGTGTGGGTGTTTGTACTGCCTAAAAGTATAAACTACTGAGAGTTGACTGGGATCACTTTCTTCTAACCACCCAAATGACTTGATGGCCCAAATCAACCTAATGATTTAAAGAATTTAATGAGTTATCAGTGACTTGAAATTTTAAGAAAGTTACTCAAACTGTAGCACAAATAAAAAGCTAGTTTGTGAGAATAAATGTTTTAAAACCAAAATAACAAAGTAAACATTATTTTTATGTTTCTTTAGACATATTGATTACATTTTGTGGTGTGGCAGATTTAAATTGTTTTCAGATATCTGCCATTTAATTGATATTTTAAGTGTATTGATACTCTATATTTAAATTAAAAATAAATTTAATTTCTTACTGTTAAGAATAGTGTTTGTCAATTTTCCATCATATTTCCAGAAGTCAACTGAATTTGTCAGGTAACTCCCAGGTAAGCACTTTTTTTCTACCACAATTCTTTGGATGTGGCTTTCAACAAAGGCAAATTTAAATTGTTTTTTAGCTCAAAATAGAAACCTTGTTAGAAAGATACAATATAAGACAGAATTCAGAGCATTGCTGTATTGTGTTTTGGGTTCTAGGCTTTTAAATGAACTTAAATAAACATTTTTCAACTGTTAAACATTGTGGAATCAAATGTACCTCAGCTACTTTACTTTTCTATATTATTAGGAAGATCTAAATAAAAATGAAAAGGTATTCCTAATTCTTTCAAAAATAAAAAAAGTACTCGCAATTGTATCTGGTCACTCTAATCAGTTTAATTTGTAGAGAATTGGAAGATAAATTGGTATGTTTCAACATAAATGGTCTCTAATCCGGCTTAAGAGAGATGTTTCACAAAATACTGGCAATATTCTCCCCTATCTACACACTTTCTGGCAATAGAATATTTCTACTCTTTCTAAGGGTTTTAATATACTCATCTCTACCTTAAATCAAGGCTAGTCCCAATAACCTTCTTAAATAGAATGTGATGGAACTGACAGAACAAACTCTTTAAAGCTGTCCTTAAGTGATCTTTCAGCTTCTGTTTTCACCTTTTTGCATGGTGAGAAGTGATGCCTACCCTGCTACAGAGGAAATTACACTAATGGTCTTCACTAAATGTACTAATGACTAGTCATAAGTGTAGCTATTTGGAGTTATCCAGCCCAAACTAAGCCTCTGGATAATTGGAGCACCTGAGTAACCTAAGCCAGCATGTATAAAGTTTAAAAAAATGCTAAGTGAGACTCAACAAAACACAGAACTGCATAGAACAAATCCATGATAACTGGGAAGAACAATTTAATGCAATGTAATCTTATTTTCTTTGATGCTAATGAAGAATATATTCTTTTCTTCTCAAAAATGAAATATTTTTATTTGCTCATTTTCTTGCATATTATTTTTTCAATCATGCACTTTAAAACTAGGTATATCCTGTATCTTCTGCTACTATTTCACTTTAGTTCTTTCTTATTCACTTTTAAGGAGCATACCTAGAAATAATAAAGGCAATATACAGCAAGCCCAAGCCAGTAGCTAGCATCAAAGTAAATGGAAAGAAACTTAAAGTATTTCCTCTAAAATCAGGGACAAGGAAAGGATACCCACTCTCCACACATCTCTTCGGCACAGTATGTGAAGTTCTAGCTAGAGCAATAAGACAACTAAAGAGGATCAAGAGGATACAAATTGGATGGGAAGAAGTTTAATTATCCCTATTCTCAGATGATATGATATTATACATAAATGATGTCAAAAATTCCACCAGAGAACTCCTACAACTGATAAATACTTTCAGCAAGGTGGCTGGATACAAAATCAATTTTAAAAAATCAGAAACCCTTCTTTATACAAAAGATAAATGGGCTGAGAAAGAAATCAGGGAAACATCACCCTTCACAATTGCCACAAACAATATGAAATACCTGGGGGTAACTCTAACCAAACAATTGAAAGAGCTGTATGACAAGAACTTCAAATCCTTGAAGAAAGAAATTGATGAGGACATCAGAAGATGGAAAGATCTCCCATGCTCATGGATAGGTAGGACCAACAAAATAAAAATGGCCATCCTACCAAAAGCTATATACAGATTCAATGCAATTCCTACCAAAATACCAGCAAATTTTTTACAAACCTTGAAAGAACAAATTCATATGGAATAACAAAAAACCCAGAATAGCTAAATTGATCCTGTACAATAAAAAAACATCTGGAGGTATCACCGTCCCTGATTTCAAGCTATACTACAGAGCAATAGCAATAAAAATAACATGGTACTGGTATAGAAACAGACAACTTGATCAATGGAATCGAATTGAAGACACAGAAATGAACCCCCACACCTATGGTAACTTAAATCTTGACAAAGAAGCCAAAACTGTACAGCGGAATGAGGACAGCATCTTCAACAAATAGTGCTGGTCTAACTGCATGTCAACACGTAAAAGAATGCAAATAGATCCATACTTATCACCTTGTACAAAACTTAAGTCCAAGTGGATCAAAGACTTGAACATAAAGCCTGACACACTAAATCTAACAGACAAGAAAGTGGGGGAAAGTTTCAAACTCATTGGTACAGGTGACAACTTCTTAACAGAACACCAATAGCTCCGGCTCTAAGACCAATAATCAATAAATAGGACCTCATGAAACTGGAAAACTTCTGTATGGCAAAGCAAAGTGTCATTCAAACAAAATGGCAACCTACAGACTGGGAGAAGATCTTTACCAACCCCACATCTGACAGAGGGCTGTTACCCATAATTTAAAAGAACTCAAGAAATTAAACATCAAGAAACCAAATAACCCAATCAGAAAATGAGGAACCAAGCAAAATCGAGAATTCACAAAGGAGGAATCTCGAATGGTGAGAGACACTTGAAGAAATGGTCAATATCTTTTAGCATCAGACAAATGCAACTCAAGACGACCCTGAGATTCAATTTCACACCTGTCAGAATGGCTAAGGTAAAAAACTCAAATGACAGCACATGCTGGCGAGGTTGTGGAGAAAGGGGAGCAATCATCCATTGCTGGTGGGAGTGCAAACTTGTACAACGACTATGGAAATCAGTCTGGTGATATCTTAGAATACTTGGAATAGCTCTTCCTCAAGACCCTAGACCTATAACACTTCTGGGTATACATCCAAACGATTTCTTACCAATCCACAAGGACACTTCCTCATCTATGTTCATAGCAGCTTTATTTGTAATAGCTAGAAACTGGAAACAACACAGATGTCACTCAACTAAAGAAGGGATTAAAAAGAAACTGGTACATTTACACAATGGAATACTAACTACTCAGCCAACAGAAACAAGGAAATCATGCAACTTGCAGACAAATGGATGGAACTAGAAAAGCATATCCTGAGTGAGCTAACCCATACTCAGAAAGATGCACATGGCATCTATTCACTTATAATTGGATTTTAGCTTTGTAGTATAGGACAACTATCCTATAACCAACACACCAAAAGGAACAGGAACATAGACCTTGTTACCTGTTATTGGAATACTTTGCCCTAATAGAGTTGCCATATAGGCCACCAGTACAAGAGGAAGCTCTTAACACTCATGTGACTATTGAACTGAGTGGGGGGGGCTGATATGTAGGAGTAACCCATTCGGAGAGAAGTAGGATAGGTGGGAGGGGGAGAGGATGGGAGGGTAAGACTGGGAAGAGTGGAGAGAGGGGACTCTGATGGAGATGTAACTTGAAGTAATTAAAAAATGTCTTTCACTATTATATTGAAATATACTTTTCAATACCATCATCACCTCCAGCTATTATTTTATCTATTTATATTATAATCAAACAGTATCAAAGAGTTGTCTGCACTCAGTGATTTTGCTTCATTTTATTTATTTCACTTTAATGAAATATGACTTCTGGAATGCTGCTGAAACTTGGCATCAACAATAGCATCTTGCTATATCAAAATCTAATGGAGGGACTTTATAGATGGCTCAGTGGATGAGTGTACACTACTCTTTTAGAGGACACCTAGTTGAGTTCCTGGCTGCCATATCAGGTGTCACAAAACCACATTTAAATACAACTCCTGAGGATCTAATACCTTTTTCTGACATCTTGAGGTACCTTCATGCATGTGTATATAATCACACACAGAAATATAACATGGTACTTTATTAAAAATAAAGAAAATTTTTTAAATTTAATTTAATCTTATTTTCACTTTATATCCCAATTGTAGGCCCCCCTTCTTCTCCTTTGGCTCTTGTCCTCCCACCACTTCTTCTATTTCCCCTTCCCTTCTCCACAGAAAAGAGGAGTCTTCTCCCTCCCAGCCTCTTACTGTCCCACTCCAGCATATTAAGTCACATCAGGTCTGAGCCCTTCCTCTTCCATTGAAGTCAAGCACCCCTGCACCATTGAGGGGAAGTGATCAAAAGGGAGGGCATAACTAACTCACCTACAAAATCCTCAACCCAAATTTTACCCTGTTTACAAGATGTGCAGGAATAAAGATATAGCAGACATTAAGGGCATGATCAACCAATGATGGGCCGAAACTGAGACCTACTCTAAGGGACAGAGCCAACCACTAGCAATATTAATGATACTCTGTTATTACTACAGACAGGAGCATAATATAACTGTCCTCTGAGAATCTCCATGCAGAGGATCCAAAGAGAAGCTGAGACTCACTGCTAAACATTAGACAGAACAAGGTGAATCTTGTGGAAGAATGGGGGCAGGAGGATAGAAAGACCCAGAGGGGACAAGAAGACCAAGAAGATAAACAAAGACAAGTACCTCGGGCCATGGGGGTTCACAGAATCTGAAGCGCCATTCAAAGGGCGTGAACAAACTAGATCTAGACCCCCTCCACACATGTAACTGATGGAAGGGTTGGTCATCATGTGGGCCCCTTGCAAGTGGAGTGGGGATTGTCTCTGGTAAAGTAAATGGAAGGGAGGAAAGAGGACAATATGATGGAGATGTAACCTGAAGCAACAAATAAATAAATTTATTTAAAAAAGTACTTCTAGCATTTTTCTGACGAGACATTCCTGTTTTCATTGATATTATATTGCTTTGTCTTTTTAATACTACCTAACTTTGATTTTTGTAACATTTAATAATTTTTGTTTCACTTGAACAGTGCTGTCCTGTTCCTGTTATCTTTTCATAATTCCTTTTTTAAAAAATTGTTTAATTCCTAAAACTCTTTGGAAACTTCAGGAAAGCTTTATTTCAGTCAATGACCATGAAATTATGACCTAAACAAAAATTTGAACTTTTTTTGTAAATAAATTTATATTAGGCTGTTGCTGCAACCATTTATTCAAATATTGCCTTTGGATATTTCCAGGATAAAGTGATGACTGGAGGGAAGAAAGATTGGAAGAGAAGATCTGTGTGTTCCACTGGAGATGGGGACAGGGAGAGAAGCAAAGTTTCAGTAGGTGTTTACCTACAGAGCTGGTTGTGTGAAAGGGGAATTGGATTTGAAGAAGAGAAAGAAAAGATAAAGGTCTGAACCTAGCATACCTGGCTACTATATAGTCAAATAGGAAGATACTTTTCAATACCAAACAATAAAGAAAAAATATTCAGTTTTGTGGGGAGGGTGTTCACTCCCCTTTGGTTATTTGATGGATAATAGAAAATTTTGTTATTTAGGGGAAAAGACTACAAGCTGTTAAATGGTCTTGTTAAATGGGTTTTGGAGGTTAGACCCAGGGACTTCTCTCTTCTTTTTTCTGTATCCTATCTCTCCTATGTAGCAGTGAACAGACTTGAGAAAAATGGTACATAGACATAGTATAGGAAAGATCAAGAAAAAAGGACAGATTATTGAATATGGCCTTATACCTTTGTATATTGATACAAAATTAATATTATATTTGGCTAAATTGGTATTGATCATTGTATATTAATGCAAAATTAAGATTGTATTGGGCTACATCAGTATTGATCTTTGTGTATTGATACAAAATTAAGATTATATTTGGCCACAATGGTACTGACGCTTGTATATTGATGCAAAATTAAGATTGTATTGGGCTACATCAGTATTGATCTTTGTATATTGACACAAAATTAAGATTATATTTGGCCACATTGGTATTGATCTCTGCATATTGATACAAAATTAAGGGTAACACTTCTTAAAGGTATTGTTCCTAGTAATGCTTAAAAATGAAATGTAAATTTTTGGCCTCTTGCTACCAACCGTCATAAACTGTTTAGGATAATTAAAAAATGGAAACTAATAGTCATGCAAACATATCATTTTTTAGTTACTATAACAGTCTATCACAGTTATTTTCTAAGCTACTCAGAAATCAAATTGCTAAGAGACAAGCAATATTTGCTTATCTAAATATAAGAGATAGA
>CAJQZJ010000258.1:165707-177152 GCA_907164525.1 Lophiomys imhausi | reverse complement strand
AGGGAGAAAGGCAGAACTTGCTATTGGTTTTATTTATTCAAAATGAATAAAACTCAGCCAGCTGCACATGTTTGTGCTGGACGTTGGCTTTTGAGGCATCTGTAGGAGGTGTCGAACATCCAGTGACATTGATACTTCTATTTGTGGCTATCTGCCGTCGCTTCATATTATAATCTCTTGAGGAATTCTGAAAGCCACTGGACCTTTGTCCTTGTCTCCGCAGATTCTGAATTAGCTAGCCAGAGATGTGATTCCAAGTTCTCATGTTTTACAATTATCACTTCCTGTTGATTCTAACATGTCTTTACCGCCTAAACCACCACTGGCCATAAATGCCATTTACTAGGCTCTGATCAAGTTTCAGGGCCATTGGCACCACAGTTGGGACAGTTAATGCAGGCCATTATTATCCTATTTATGACATTATGGTAGAAACCTTGGACAGAGATTTCTTTCCACTCATTTTCTCTTTATGCAGACCAACCACCATCTTCTAGAACTTTTCTTAAGCCTTCTGCTGACACCTTGCTCATTCCTTTGTATGAGGCAAACATTTTGTAACCAGGCAGGGCCACGCTATGCAGTGAGGGATAGTGAAGGCATCTTCCAGGACCTATGACGACTGGTGCTACTAACAGGACTGGGGGCTTTTAATCAATCAGTCTGCAGGTTTCCAGGTTGGTGAAAAGACTCAGAACTCAAAGAGCTTCCTCTCTATCTACTAAACTCAGGGGAGAGACGGGCAGTGACTTGGGAAAACAAAAACCCAAGGATCAGACTGCAAAGAACTTAGTTGATCTTCCAGTCTATCAGACAGCTTGGCCACCACCACATCAGGTGGCTCTTTAGGCTTTGTATACATTTATGTTTTTGTATATGAGGTGGATGCTACAGTGATGTGGAGGGTGGGAGGAAGGACAAGGTAGGAATGGAGGGGGCTGGGCATGGGGAGGTGTGGCCTCATTGGAATGGGGAGGGCTCCAAGGGGGAAGGTTTAGGTGGGGGAAGAAGCAATGGGAACATTACTACATGACCATTCACATTTCCTTTAAATTCCTTTTACAAATCTACCACATGTCATTGGTAAAAGGAAAGCAACTAGTAAACAAGCAAGAGCCCAAACTCTCAAACGTCTATGCTTTGATTAAACTTTAAGAACACATGAATAGGAGGAAGGTACAGGCTTAATTACACATTACAGAAGCAAAGAAGACTGAATGAAAAGGTTCATTAGTCCACTGCTTTGATATAACTACAAATGTTCAAGAGACTTTCTCCCTAACAGGGTCTCACTATGTAGCTCCAGCCATCTTGGAATTTCCTATGTAAACCAGGCTTGCTTTATCATCAGAGAGATCTGCCCACCTCTGCCTTCCAAGTACTGGGATTAAAAGTTTGTGCTATACTTTTAAAGTTATGTATCTGTTGGATATCACACGGAAGCCAACCATAGACACAGCACACACATCAGGAATCTTGTATTTTCCTCCTATTTATGACTGCACAGGATTTCAAACAAAGTTTTTCCCCATGTCCCCAAAATAAGCTATCTTTTTTATACTTCTCTGAAGTTCTCATCATTTCAAAAGCACATTTGTGCTTTTGTACCTGCTCTCTTGATCAATAACATATGTAATAGAATTTGAGTCCCAGGCTACTTTTCTTTAAAAACTGAAAGGAATTTCCCAGTGTGAAATATAGACAAGGCTAGTTCTACTTTATCCATTCTTTTAGTAAGAAAATAATAAATCCAGTGATCCCCATTCCAAAGTTAGATTTTCATCAATAGCAAAGTATGCATTGAAAAGGTATAGTAGCCGGGCGGTGGTGGCGCACGCCTTTAATCCCAGCACTTGGGAGGCAGAGGCAGGCGGATCACTGTGAGTTCGAGGCCAGCCTGGTCTACAAAGTGAGTCCAGGACAGCCAAGGATACACAGAGAAACCCTGTCTCGAAAAACCAAAAAAAAAAAAAAAAGAAAAAAGAAAAGGTATAGTACAGTAATAGCTGAGTGCAGGTGAAAATTGAAGTGTGTGTTTCTGAGAAGCATTTGAGAACCAGACAAAAACAGCCAAGAATTAAACTTCCTGCCTTTCCTGTCAGCCCTGATGCCAGCTCTACCCCCTAGGTCAGTGGCTCTCAACTTGTGGATTTCGACCCCTTTGGGTCACACAGCAATTGTTTAAGACCATTAGAAAACACAGATATTTTACATTACAATTCATTACTATAGCAAAGTCACAGTTATGAAGTAGCAATGAAAATAATTTTATGGTTGGGGTCACCACAACAATAGGAACTATATTAAAGGGGTGCAGCATCAGGAAGGTTTAGAACCATTTCTCCAGTGCTTCACAGTACACCTTTCCCTTCTCCCAGGATTTTACTCCTGCAGACCTGAACACTGTGTGTCACACAGCTCCATGTTTAGTCTCCTCATTTTTCTCTCTGTCTTGGTCCTATCTGATGTCCTCCTGACAGCCCTAAGCCTGCCTTCATACTCCTCTCCTCAGCAGTTGGCTTTCTCCGTTGAATTTTCCTTAGACTTCGAAATGAAATGTTCTAATAGCAGTCAGAAAACTGAAACAACATACTCAGTGTGGATGGGACTATGCCATACCACAGTTCAGCTGCCAAACTGCTCACCTGAAGAGCTCAGAGAAAGCTGTGTGCCCATGTGACTGCAGTTCTGGATACAAAGGGTAGACCCTGTGGCCCACACCAGTAGGACTGGGTCTATGGTAACACAACTCAGCACATCCTACCAGGAAATTCTGAATTAAAAGTAGTCTCTTGCAGTGATTATAAATTGGAACAGTGTTTTGGTAGAGTGGTTTGACAATGCTGGGAATTCATATCCCCTCTACTTAGTATTTCTACTTACACGGCATCTTGTAATTAGTTCTTATGGATAAGGAGACTGAAAATAATAGTATTTATGAAGACAAAACCCCATACATTTAATCTATATATTGTTGAATGACTAAAAGCACTCTGGTGAATTCACAAGAAGGGTACTGTGTAGCAAGGTGGCTTATATTATTTTTATTACTAAACTTAATTATACATTCTACTAAATACCTTTACCTCCCTACCACCCCTTATTCCTCCCAACCCCCAACACTATGCAGGAGAGAAAGAAGGTTAGAGGGAGAGAGGATGTGGGCCTCTTTGGGCTACTTTCTGCTGATTAGGGTCGTTGGGTTCTTTGGGGGCAATACCAGTCTCAGTAGAAGTTCATCAAACCAGGAGACAGCAGCAGGAAGAACAAGCAGCAGTCTGAGGGAGCACCAGCATCTGGGAGAGCAGCAACCTCTTTCTTCTTTGTAGCCCTTTCTTCTATTTCTTTGTTGAGACCCCTTTTCTCCTACTTCTTTGTAGAGCCCCCTTCTCCCCAGGGCTCTGGCTTTTTATCCCTTACTCCAAGTCCTCTGAGTTAAACTTGCTCATCTGGCTAAGCCACACCCCCGCTAGCTCAGGAGACAGTTAATACTTTACACCTGTGTCTTAAGCAGCCTCACACCTGGGATTAAACAAAAACATTCTCATAATTGGTTATTTTAATGTACTCATACCACAGTACTAGGCACTATATATGTGTCGTTATTCAACATGCTGAGGTGAAAAAACAAAGGAATGACTTGGTGGGGCCTTTCCTTAAGTAAAAATGCCTGTTTCCTGTACTGTCCAACATACACTTTTCTCTGAGGTGGACAGTTGCTGTTTTAACTTTATATATATTTTCCCATGTCCTGTTATTTTTTGTTTGTTTGTTTTTTGAGACAAGGGATTCAAGATTTTTTTGTGTAGCTCTGGATGTCCTGGAACTCACTTACAGGAGGCTGGCCTCAAACTCACAGAGATCCATTTGCCTCTGCCTCCTGAGTACTGGGATCAAAGGTGTGTGCCACCACTGCCTGGCCTGTTATTTTATTTTATAAGTCCTTTGCAACAGTACTTCAAAGCTTCTTTTAACCACACTGCCCTAATTAGGTCCCTCTTACTGTTAAGGGACAGCTAACTCCATTTTCCTTTTTAGTTAAACAACATTAGACGTTGACCATGTCATTAACTAGAAGTTTTGTTTTGTTTTTTGATTTGTTCTACCTCAATAATCTTGTGAATTACACATTGTAAATTGTTTTCATTGTTCCAAGAACTGACTGACCATAAAATGTTTCATGTTATGTTAAATATCTGACCATAAACCCATAACATGTACCTTTCCCATGATCATAAAAATAACTGCCAAATTCTGTTTTTTTGTTTGTTTGTTTTTGTTTTTAAATTCCATGCACATTTGCCATAAAAAGGCCTTTCTGGTTCTGGTCTGGGCAACTTCATTTTCCTGCCAAAGGATAATGTAAGCCTGGCCATGAAAATAAAATTTTGCCTTGCAGCAACTCAGTGTTAGCTCCTGGTTTTTGACAATCAATATCATAGTGTCTTCATTAGAACACAGATTCATGAAAGAAGTAAAACAGATGATAATATTTATATGTACTATATGTAATGCATATATATATATATATACACAAACAATTTCTGAAAGGAAAGGACATACATAAGACAGTGTAACTGTAATTATCTCTGATGAAAGGGCTGACTGTGGGTGTGGAAAGACTTGGAAAGACTTCTTGTCTGTTACTTCTTTTTCAAGAACATATATTACTGTTAGAAGGTAGAAATGAATTTGCAATAAACAAGTGAATGAATTGTACGTAAGTACAGAAACAAAGTGAAAAACCTGTAGAGGGGTCCATTAGCCTACTCCTTTGGATAGATACAGGTACCCTAAATAAGAATCTGAAAAAAATATGGCCCTCTAGTCATCCATGAAGCCAGATCCTTGCCTGTGTGGCCCACCACTGTGTCCTTACTAGGGGGATGGGTTTCCTTCCTTTCAGAAGTCTGCTATGACCCCAGAAGTCCTCAGGGCTCTCTACCTTCTTTCTATTCTTACTAAGGAAAAAATTCCATGGCTTTTTACTTGCTGTCACAATGCCGGGTGTTGACACGTGTCTCCTGCATTCCTTTCATGGGCAGCTCAAATTCTACCTGTCCTTATCACAGCATTCCCTCTGCTACCCTGAAGATCTGCTCATAGGCACACAGGTTTCACTTTCCCAAGGAGATTATAGGTTTCACTTTCCCAAGAAGATTATAGGTCTTCTGCAGCGCTAGGAGGAGGAGCAAATGATGGAAGCAAAGATTCCTAGAGCAGCAGCAGGCTTCAAGACAAAGTCCGAACTTCAAATAGAGATCCATGAGCTTTCTCAAGCACGCACGTACGCACCCACACAGTCTCCATCTGCTGTCGCTTCCTCATACACACCCATATTCCACCTTCCCCAAATTACTTGTCTTTCTGGTATGCTCAGGCATTCTCCTACCACAAAAATTTGTACCAACTGTGGCTCCAAATGCAGTTAACCACATTCATTTTCTCCTTCCTTTCCATTTTGATTTAATGGTGTTTGACTCTAAGTATATTCTATCCCAAAGAGAAGTAAAATAGGTTCCAGCAGGACATTCGGAGGAGGGGCAGACGACAGAGATGTCACAGAGACCTATGGGATGTTCTTGCCTACTGGATTTTCAGTGGGGTGTACTATGAGTCACTGTAAACATCCCAGCCTACATTATAAAAAAATGCATATTTGTCTTTCTTACATGTATAGAAAAGAATTATTGGATTTGCAGAAAAAAGGGTAGTGTGGCTCATTATTTAACTTTTGTGTTTTCAAGTAGATGATGTTTATTTTGCTTTTCCTACTTCTGTGTTTGGGTTCAGGGCTGTCTGCAATTACCTGCATTTTTGCCCTTACAGTCTAATTGGGACTTATTCTATATAGTACTCAATCTCTTAGACTATATCTTGATTTCCTACTTAGCTCTTGGGTATGAGAAAATAATTAAAAAGCTGCAAAGAATTAACTACTGCAGAGTAATTTATATAGAAGCAGAAAAATATATCAATCTCATTTACGGAGAGCCTGAGCCTAGGCACTTGAAATTCTCTGCCTAACAAACGTTAGGAGACGATCCCAGTACTTGCTTGACTGGCGTGTTGTGATCTGGCTATTTAATGTATATCACCTTGGTTTCAAATGTAGTGAAACATGACACATCCCCAGATCGTTAAAGGCACAGAGTTGTTTTCAGCTCTTATGCATTTGGAGGGGAAATATCCCATTAGGCATGAAAGCAGTTGAGCAGACAGAGCTGGAGGTTTACTCACGAAGTGAATTAAAGTTGAGCCTATTGGAATATTTTTACTTGCTGCCCTGATAAAATGAGAATTTGACAGTTGACTCCAGGGAGTTAACCGTGCTGGGAGAACCTCCATGAATCATGCGCAATCCGGTGTCTTTCAGGCTCAACAACATAAGCCAAGATTGTGGTGGCTTCTTAAAAATGATGGAGTAAAATATTCAGTTGCCTTTTATGAGGTGGTCACATGGCACACTTCTTGACTGCCTATTGGAAGGAAGGGATGCCTCTCCTTTTATGCTGCCATTCATATGGTCACATCCACAGCTTATCTTGAGAACCAGAGATTCGTCTCGGTCAATCTTAAATAGGTATTTCCATGTTTGAGCCTGAAAGCCTGTTATCTCCATTTACATCTTTTTAGAATGATTAAGAATTGTTATAATAATCCTTATTGTAAGTGTAAAGGCAGGGGGATTGCTAGACTTCAACAGTGATCAAAGACATACTGAAAAAAAGAGTATATTCATACATTGGTACACCAAATTGGCAAAGACTAAAACGTTACAGGACGCCCACTGTTGCTTGGAGGGTAGAGCTGCAATAGGCGGACAGTGGCCAAATACATTGCTGTTCTTCAGCAGCAGAATTTTGACATTTCAAAGCCTGTACACACACTTACTAGGCAGGTTTGGGGGCTGCACATCTGAAGTCCCAGTGCTTGAATGTGAGGTGTTATCCTGAGTTTGAATCCAGTTTGAGCTACAGAGTGAGTTCTAGGCCAGCCTGGATTACATAGTGAGGCCCTGTCACAAACCAAACCAAACCACACCTTCCAAACTTTCCAACCTCACCAACTCCACCCCTATAATTCCTTTACCAGAGAATTACTTTCTAAGGAAGGTAACTGTGGGCAAAAGTTAGTGAAAAACATGTTAAAACTGAGTTCTGTCTTTTATTGTTGTTTTTTTTTTTTTGTTTTATTGAGACAGGGTTTCTCTGTGTAGCCCTGGCTGTCCTGGAACTCCATCTGTAGACCAGGCTGGCCTTGAACTCAGAGATCCACCTACCTCTGCATCATGTAGTATTGCACATCTGTAGTCCTGGGACTACAGGTGCGCACCACCACTGCCAGGCTCTTGAGTTATGACTTGTAGTATAGAAAAAATGTTCAGCAGCAAGGTATTAGCTAAAAACAAAAACAAAAACAAACAAAAAACCCCCAAAACCAAAACCACAACAACAATGGAATGATCATATGAAATAATCTGTTGTAGTCTAAACCAATGATGAAAACATATTCGAGGCAGAAAGATAGTCTCAGTATGATGTGGCTAATATATTACATACTTTGTATGCTCCAGATACATACCTGCACATAAAAATCATTCTGGAAATACATCACCAAATTAACCTTGCTTGTCTCTATGTGGTAAGTTTTATGGTGATTTCATTTTCCTAATTACTTGCAGTTTCAGATTTTACACAGTGTGTGTGTGTGTGTGTGTGTGTGTGTGTGTGTGTGTGTGTGTGTGTATGAAACAAAGAAAGCTACTTATAAGTTAAGTAGACACGACAGTATGGGAGGCCAAGTAGATGATTTATATTCTCCAGAACCCACTTTGCCTTCAGCTTTAGTGCCTGGGTTTTAGCTGAGCATTTTGTCCACCAAGAACACAAACAGAACCTCTCCATGCTTTCCTCGCTTGTGATCAAGTCCATTTAGAGTCTGACTCTGAGATGTAAGTAAAAATATTGTAAGGGACATTTAGGACTTTCAGTGAAGAACATAGGTTCACCCTTATTTCTCCCTCTTTTTCTTTTCTTATATGGCTGTGACATGAGAGTTGCGTACTGATGATGGTGGAAGAATTCTTTACTTAACTGCTTTTAAGAAATTGTTAGGCTGGGCATGGTGATGCACACCTTTAATCCCAGTGCTCAGGAAGGCAGAGGCAGGTGGATCTCTGAGTTTGAGACCAGCCTGATCTACAGAGTGAATTCCAGGACAGCCAGGGCTACACAGAGAAACCCTGTCTTGAAAAACTAAAAAAACAAAACAAGAAAGAGGGGGAGAGAGAGAGAGAGAGAGAGAGAGAGAGAGAGAGAGAGAAAGAAATTGTCCAGAAAAGGAGAATATTTGGAGCATCATAAAAACACATTTTCATATCTACTTATAGTAGCATGTTGAATTTTTAGGACTTCTATGTTGTTTTTCTTTTTTTTTTTTTTTTTTTTTTGGTTTTTTGAGACAGGGTTTCTCTGTGTATCCTTGGCTGTCCTGGACTCACTTTGTAGACCAGGCTGGCCTCGAACTCACAAAGATCCGCCTGCCTCTGCCTCCCAAGTGCTGGGATTAAAGGCATGCGCCACCACCGCCCGGCTTCTATGTTGTTTTTCATAAAGATTTTTTTTGATACAAACTGCAATAAGCTAGGCAGACATAATTGTTTTTATTTTATTTTTGGTTTTTTCTTTTTTTTTTCTTTTTTTCTTTTTTTTTTTTTTTTTGGTTTTTCGAGACAGGGTTTCTCTGAATATCTCTGGCTGTCCTGGACTCGCTTTGTAGACCAGGCTGGCCTTGAACTCACAAAGATCCACCTGCCTCTGCCTCCCGAGTGCTGGGATTAAAGGCGTGCGCCACCACCGCCCGGCTTATTTTTGGTTTTTTTGAGAAGGGTTTCTTTGTGTAGCTCTGGCTGTTCTGAAACTCACGCTGTAGACCAGGTTTATCTCAAACTCAGAAATCTACCTGCCAGTGCTAGGATTAAAGACATATACCATCACTGCCAGGCAGGCTCAGACATAGTCTTAAATGTTGTTATTATCAATGTAGGAGTCATAGCTATATTTATGTACAAAATGTCTTAGTTTGCTCCCCTTGTGCTGTGATCAAACACCACGACCAAACACAACTTGGGGAGAAGGCTTATTTCAGCTTACACTTCTAGGTAATAGTTCAACACTGAGGGAAGTCGGGACAGACACTCAAGGCAGGAACTTAGAGGCAGGAACTGAAACAGAGACCATGGAGGAGTGCTGCTTACTGTCTTGTTCCCAAGCTTTCTAGCTTCCTTGTTCAGCTTGGGCCCACCTGCCTAGGGATGGTATTGTCCACAGTGGGTTGGGCCCTTCCACACCAATCAACAAATCAGGAAAATGCCACAAAGATAGCCAGCCCCTTAGGTCAATCTGGGTGCATTTCCTCAATGAAGTCCTTCCTTGCACATGACACTAGTTTGTGTCAAGATGACAACAAATATGTGTCTGTGCTGGAGACTGAACCTAGCTCCTCATACAGTTAAGCAAAATTTCTACCATTGAGCTATTTCCCAGTCCTGCAATTCTGAATTCTATAAAAATAACCCATCAAATGAATATGAATGATGGAAATAACTTGACATCAATGCAAACATGGCCCATTAAGGTGTAGGGGAACTCACTAAATGAATTTAGGGGTAAGGGATCCATTGCTAAATGAAAGTTCTTCCTCTGGAATGCATTGTTTAAAGAACTTTTATCGAGTGAATATTTCTTCGAACTGATTTATGACCTTGAGAGGAACACTATTGAACTGTAAAACAGTCAATACCTGGACAGGCAACGGAGCCATTTCTTTAGCATTGGCTCACACAGCTCCGGAATTAAGACAAACCGTGTAATTTGTACGCTGTCAGGAGATATCATGATCTATTACTCCCTTTCAGGGATGTGGGACTTTGTCTCTGAGATTTCATCATTATGTGGCTAATTAGCAGCACCAAGTGTTAGGATGCTTTGAGGATTTCAACTTTGATGATGATGAGAACTTCATTTTGTTAGAATTCCTTCTGCAGAAAACTTACTTTTTTTTCAGTGCTCATGACATTATGGGTAATAAGAGAGAACAGTGTTAATCCCTCCCACAGCCCCACATGAGATTTTAGTAGATGTACAAGTGCCTGGAGTAGGGAATAGAAGAAAGTTTTAAGAGAGCTATCCTCTTTTTAGTTTTCTTTTATTTTCTTTATCAATGCAAATGTTCATGTTTTCTTCTCTGCGGAATTTTTTCCTCCCCACATTCCTCAAGCCCAGAGAAACTCGTTGGAACGCATACAAAACCCTCTCCTGCTACCATATTAGGAATGAAAATGTGTAGCAGAAACCCAGGGCCAAGTCACGATAATCAACAGGGAATGTCTATGCCTTCAAGACAAATGAGTGTACAAAAATGATCAAGGCAGCAAAACAAATAATAGAACTGAGCCTTGGCTTTAGCTTATGGTGTGGTTAGATATTCCACTCTAATAAAGATATTCTGGAAATTTCTATACCTTTTTGCCATTCAGGCATAAGAATTTAGGTGTGTCTAATTCTACTGTGGATTAAAATCACTCTGGGTTAAAAATATATCAAAAGGAAATTATTGATCTTTGCTTTATTAAGAACATATACATTTTTGCATGGTTCCAGTATACCAAACTGATTCTGATTCTGAGATAAATAAATACATTTTAGACTGTTTTTTTTTTTTTTGAACCCTGGGGCTTAAACCTCTTAAGCAAGCATTCTACCAATGAGCTGCATTCTATTCTTGGCTTTTGAAAAGGTGGTAGTCACTGTCTGGCAGTTACTAGAAAACTTTCTGGTTACATTATTTCTGCAACAAGTGAAATTGATTAAGACTAATAACATTCTCCTTTCTCCTGCATGGCAGTTGACTTATCACATACTTAGCGAGAAATAAGTTTTTAATTAATACATGTGCCAAATCAATAGATGTTTCAACATGGCAAATCTGGACTCAGAGCAAGTCACACAATGGGGGTCATATAGCGAAGGCTGAGCAATTATCTTGTGGAGGAAATAGACTACTGTGGGACCAACTGCCCGCCTTATTAAGATGGTAATGATTGCACCTGAGAGTGTGATGCTGTAATGATGAGAAATTTGACCCTGTGGCCACATTCTGTAAGTTTTAAAGGAGGCAGAGGTAAGAATGAGATCACAGAACAGAGGTTTCATAAATCAAGACAACAGCTGACAGGAACACGGGTGAGTGCATAATTGCAGACTAAAGATGAAGCAAAGAATTTAAAGCTATTACAAAGTAATTTGTGTGCCTTAACTCTCTGGGAAATTATAATTATCAGAGAAGTAATAGATCCATGCTCCAACTGCTTCTGGCCTTGTAACAAATATATATATGTGTGTGTGTGTGTGTGTGTGTGTGTGTGTGTGTGTGTGTGTGTGT
>CAJQZJ010000258.1:145370-165697 GCA_907164525.1 Lophiomys imhausi | reverse complement strand
GTGTGTGTGTGTGTGTGTGTGTGTGTGTGTGTGTGTGTGTGTGTGTGCGTGTGTGTGTGTGTGTGCGTGTGTGTCTATTAAATTTGGATACGTGGAGTCGAATTTAACAGGTGATCTGAAATCAATCAGATATCTTTGTATGTTTATGTATTATAGTTTATAAACCAAGTTTTCTGGCCATTCTCTTTTTGGACCCTTCGTAAAATTTATGAAGAAGATTCAATATCCCCTAATCTACCAGAGGCTATTGATGAGTCTGCTACTTAAGTTTCATTGAGGGTGTGGACTGGCTCTGCAGTCCTTTCTCTTCCAGAAAACCCACACATGCCGACCCTCCTCACGACCACCCTCCCGAAGCCATGTCTGTTGATGTTCTGGAGCCCTTTTCCTTTCCTTTGCAGGAACACTTAGTAAACAGCACCATACCTCCTTCATTTGCTTGTTTCGCGTTCAATTTGGGCAATTTTGGGGTTTTCCATAGTTGCAAGACTCACTGGGGAGGAGGAGACCCAAGGCATGTTATGGACTTGGCTTTAGAATGACAAACTGCAGCTCAAATCCACAGTTGAAGGCAAGTATCTCCTGTCAGCAGGGGCAGAGGAGGGTGCTCAATCCTTGGCTGCTACTGCCACCTCCTGTTGAAAAAGGCTCACCTGGAACTGTCTTTCTATACATTTGCTTTGAATTCAAGTATCCTAGGCCAGGCTCAAAGGATTTCAGCTGAGAAGAATAGTGTCCATGCATTAGAGGTTCCCTACCCAATCTGTTCTGGAAGCAACAACGATCAGAAGGCAGTCTGAACTGGGCTGGGGCAGGGACACTACTCTTTGTAGGAGGAGGGTCCTGAAAGAGGAGGTCTCAGTAAAGTAGTTATGTGGCCAGAGAAGGAAAAGAAGGGTATGCTGTGTGTACTCATCCACTTGGATGTGTGCTAAGCAAAGAGCAGGCAGTTCTACTCTGAGTGTAAGTACCAGAGGAAATCAGATCTTCTTCCGACCTTAAGGTGAGCCAATGAGGGAGCTTGGAGATACCTCAGGATAAAAACATTTTGTGCTGTCGATAGAGAGAAGCCACCTAATGTGAGGGACACAATCTGCATGGCAGTGCTCTGCAAAGTCAGAAAAACCCAAAGCTAATGTTTCCACTTCCAGGAGTATGTGTGTGGAACCGTCTCGGTGATGTCAAATGAGAGACAGTACTGTAACACTCAAGCTTCCTGCTGCTGTCATGCTTCCCAGGCCACTGGACTGGGTCTGGAAGTGGGACAGAGGGGTGGTGGGAAGGCCACAGTGGGTGGCTGTATTCTACCTTTTCCATCATTGAACCCCCCCCCCCAGTTTGATGACATCTTTTCTTCTCAGAACCATAAGAGGTTTTTCTTATGAACCCATTTTCCTCTCAAGATAGTTCACGATGCTAAATTTAATTTTGTTTCGCTATTAGTGGGGGAAGTACACAGAAAATAATGAGCCACAAGTCCAAATCACCTCAAGGGGAATTCCAGAGATAAATCCAGAGAAAACAGTGAGTCATGGAGGAATTAGAGAAGAATACAAATCACCTGCTTGTCAGGGCCCGTGGAAAGCCCCGCTGTAGGTCACCTCAGTTAATATTCACTCTTTCCCTACAAAGAAGGCATTATCATCCTCTTTAGCAGCCGAGGTAACTGAAGCCCAGAGCCAGCAATTCATCCCTCTAGACCAGCGGTTCTCACCCTTCCAAATGCTGCAACCCTTTAATACAGTTCCTGCTGTTGTGGTGATTCCCACAACCATAACATTATGTTTATTGCCGCCCTATAACTGTAACTTTGCCACTGTTATGAATCATGATGCAAATATCTGTGTTTTCTAATGGTCTTAGGCAATCCCTGTGGAGGAGGGTTTGACCCCCAAGGAGTTTCAACCTACAAGTTGAGAACTGCTGCTCTATGTCTTTATGACTTCTGCAGCAATGTGCATTTTGCCTCAGTACCATAAGACATGGCAGAGTCACAAAAATAACAACGTTCTACATGCGCCTACATGTGCAGGCCACTTTCAAGCACCATCACAGCTTACCATACATTCTTCTTTACCAAGCCTTGGAGAGGAAGGCAGTATTTGTGGTAAGCATTGTCCAGATGAGGGCAGAGAGAACTGAAGTTTTAAAGTAAAGTTCTGACTCTGAAGCCAGTGCAAATGTGTGAAAAAGATGGGACCAGACTTGGCGAGATTTAGATGGTCAGTGAATATTTTCAACCTCTCTGCTTCTTCTACCATGGGGACAGGGCATGAAGAAGTAGTGTGACAGTAACAAGAGCGCCCGAGTGCATTCTCACTTTGTTCCTTGGCCCTGGGCAAACACTTCTCCTTCCATCTCATTTCTTTTTTTTTAAAAAGTTAATTTTATTTTTACATACATTGGTGTTTTAACTCCATGTATGTCTGTGTAAGGGTGTCAGATCCCCTGGAACAGGAATTATAGACAGTTGTGAGTTGCCATGTGGGTGCTGGGAATTGAACCCAGTCCTCTGGAAGAGCAGACAGTGCTCTTAACCGCTGAGCCATCTCTCCGTCCCTTCCATCTCATTTCTGCTGTTGCCAAATTGGCCATGAGTGGACAGCGCCTCTGGGTGACTTGGAGAACGCACAGGATAAGGTGGAAATCAGGGCATGTGTGATAACATCAGAAGGAAGGGATACACAAAAACCTGTAGTGTTCTCAGCACTAATGATTCTCAACCTGGGGGTTTCAATCCCTTTGAGGGTCAAACAATCCTTTCCTGAGGGTCACATATCAGATACCCTGCATACCTGATATTTACATTACCATTAATAACTAGCAAAGTTATGAAGTAACAATGGAAATGATTTTATAGCTGGGGGTCACCACAACATCAGGAATAGTATGTTAAAGTGTCTCAGCATCAGGAAGGTTGAGAATCATGGCCCTAGACAGATGTATTTATGCCAGAACTAGAGAGTGGGGGCTGTTCTAGGCTTCATGGTTGAGTTCTGTGGTAATTGCAGCTCGGTACATTCTTAACTCAAATTCATGCATTTCCCTCAATTCTTGGGAAGGCTAAGACTTTGTGAGTAGTTAGGAATCTAGCAAACTCAAGCTTCATGCTGAAGATTTAAGACATGATAGAATATGACTTTAATGAATGTGTCTTGTGTTCCCCACTGATTGCTATAATCAGATCTTTTATTATTTTAGTTAAATTAAATGACATTTAAAGTGTGAGTCTGATAAAAAAAAGGCTGCCCACTGAAGAATGCAAGCATCCTATGGAATATGTATTCCTGACAGTTCAGGAATTAAAAATTCTTATGGTAAGAGAATACTTTTGATTCTGTAAAATCTCATGATTTTGGAACAAAGAATTACCTGCCTTCCTCACACAAGAAGAGCCCATGGAATATTTGTAGATTTCATTTGATCAGGCAGAAAAAAAGAAAATTCACACCAAATGCCTTCAATTCCTAGAAAACTAGTGACAAAGAGTCCCTTTGTTTAAAAATGAGAGAGCACAGCTTCCAGGAATGGGGCCACCCTTGCTCATGCGGCAACAGACAAACGTCAACTTGTCAGTCGATGGCCTGCTGGTGTAATTACTCAGTACCAGAATACTCTCTATTATATCTGGACTCAACTTACATAGTGCAACTGGCTAGCACTTCTACAGCTTCATTCACATCAGGCTTGCCCAAATGTATTAATCCCACAGTTGTCAGTCTGTGACGGAATGTCACAAAGAAGACATATTCAGATTCAAGTCCAGGGGCAAGGGCTTGCTGACAATCTGTCTCTTGATTACTGATATAAAAACTAGATTCCACAAGTAATAATCTTTTATCCCGGAGAACTGAAAAATTCTCTATACATAATTTCCATACATGATTGCACATGTTAGCTCCAGTTACATTATGCAATATCACCTTGCATCTTATATGATCAGAACTGAGACAAGTCCCTCAGGTGTCCTGGACATGAGCTCCATGTTTAGTGGTGTGTACCTTAATCACCGGATAGCACATGTGCTTCAAGCGATGCTGAATGCTTTAGCTAAGTTGGTCTTCTGTGTCCTTGCTGGCAGGTCTGACCTTCCACTAAGGCTTGGAAATGACCACAGCAAATGTGAATTTCTTGCTCCTAATACTGTAGATTCTCAGACAGCATGAAGGCTGGGGACTGGCTTGTGCAGTGACTGTTTAAAGGCTCATGCTGTGAGGGTGAACAAGGTGTTTGGAGGCCTGGGATAAAACTGATTCTCCCTCAAAAGTGGTCCCTCAAAAGTTTTCTTATTTTTGTTTTTTGTTTTTCCCGAGGTAGGGTTTCTCTGTGTAACAAACCCTGGCTGTCCTGGACTCACTTTGTAGACCAGGCTGGTATTGAACTCACAGAGATCTGCCTGGCTATACCTCCGGAGTGCTGGGATTAAAGGCGTGCACCACCATGCCTGGCTGGTGTTTTACTTTTATAGAGAGTAGAATGAATTTTACTAAGTCCAACCATGAGACTTTAGCTTTCCTGTTCATGGGAGTTGTGTAAGTTTACTGAGACCTCCAAGCAGACAGAACAGCAATAAGCCTGTTCTGGTATTCAATAAATTAACTCTCTTGGATACCCATGGTTCTTTTACCCCGTGATATCTGTATTCAAGTGCCTTTGCAATACTGTTCTGATGCCTATCCTTAGAACTGTGGATTAATTTCTAACTTATGGGGAGACATGGATTGCAGGCCTACTACAGAAAACATGATTTGGCATAATTTTTTAGTGAAAACATGGCTTAAACAATGTTTACACATGCATGTTGGAAAATTTCTCAGGTGCCACCATTCTTGTAATGTAGCAGCTCCTAAGGGGGTTACACCTTAGCCTTCGTTGGAACCACAGGCAGGGCTTATTAACCAAAGATTGCTGGGTCTTGCCTATAGGGTCACCATGTCGGGGGTGGGAGCTGAGAAATCTCCTTTCTGACCATTCTCAGGAGAGGCCGCTGTTGGTAACTTTGGCACTACCTTTTCAGAATCTCTGTTTTGAGAAGTTAGTATATTTACTAACCTCTCCCATCTCTTCCTTCCTCTCCTCTCGTCTCCCTCCCCTTCCCCTTCCTACCTTCCTTGGTCTCCCCACCACATACTAAAACCCATTAAGATATTTTAACCTTAAATCAAATACCTTTTCCCATCTGCATGGTGAAATTCTAACCCCTAGTACCCCAGAATAAGATTGTTTTTGGAGATGGAGTCTCTAAAGATAAGACTAAATGAAAATGAAGACCTTAGACTGACTTCATGGATCTGTTTAAGGCTTTAAGGTCAACTTCTGCCAGGAGAGAGGAAGTCCTGCTAGCAGATTGCCTTCAGGCTCAACATGGACTCTTCTCTCAAGGCTCCAACCTTCTAGAGTGCTCTTTATGTCTCTGGCTTGCCAGCCACCATAGTTGAATGATCCAGCTCCTTAAGGTAACCCCCCCCCAACCCCTCACTCCCCACTCTCTTTTTACAGGCATTCTGTTGGTTCTGTTTCTTTGGAGACTTCTTTTTTTTTTTTTTTTGGTTTTTCTAGACAGGGTTTCTCTGAATATCTCTGGCTGTCCTGGACTCGCTTTGTAGACCAGGCTGGCCTCGAACTCACAAAGATCCGCCTGCCTCTGCCTCCCAAGTGCTGGGATTAAAGGCGTGCGCCACCACCGCCCGGCTCTTTGGAGACTTCTAACTGGTAAATATTTTATTTCTGTTCAGGTTCTGGTTTGAAGCATTAATTTTTCTTATTTTTTTTCTCCAGAAAATAAAAGAACTGGGAAAAGTAACCCCATACAGTTTTCTTTCCTCACATATATGCGTTATTTAATGACTTGATAATCGTTCATTTAAATATGTTGGATATCTGTGGCGTGTGGGGGCTGCACTTTGCTTAAACCCAACAGTGGACAGGCTCTTTGTCACTAGGCCTATGCCTTGAATTGATTTTTCTAAATAGGCTTATTTGTCACATTGTATCATTATATGTATTGTATTAACATATGTAGCTGTTAATCCAGACTGGGGTTTAACTAGATGCATTAATTCAGACCCTTAACCTGCTGGGAGTCATGTGGCATTTCCCCGGTGTGTTTGATTACCATGTACTTTACAGATGCCAGTCTGGATGACTATGGTGTCTTAGCATCTTCATTTTGATTCTCCCTAAGCCCCACCTCACGAACCAGGATTTAAAGAGCTTTCCCTGAGATCTCTCCATCAAACCAGCTCCAGGGCAGTCCTGGGTTTTACTGAACTTGCTTCCTTTTCATCTTGTTGCGGGTTTTCCTTGCCTCTGGCGTTGCTGTGATTGAACTCAGGGGGCTGTTTAGTTTTGCAGCACAGAGCAAACACCTGTGGGAGTCGTGTTCCTTGCCTATCTTAGAGGGGTGTTTAGAGGGGTGTATTTCTGGTACACTGAAGGACTGAAATCAGACCACTCAGAAACCAAAAAAAAAAAAAAACCAAAAATACTCAATATCTACCATGAAAAGTTAAAAAAAACTTTTTTTGAAATGTAGATTTTTTTTTTTTTATTCTGTTGCAGTTCAGAGCTTGAACTTAAGTAGACATTGGAAGGCTGAGTGTGATTACACATGGCAGCACCCGCTGGCCCAGTGGGAAACAGGAGCTGTACAAAGTAGCCTGTCCTTCCTGCAAGATGTGCTGTCCTGTTAGGGTTGTGTGTCCTTTCACAGAAAGGTGTGGGAAAAACTGTGGCATGCGCTTGTGAAGGTGGATGGAGTCTAGACTGACTCAGTTCTGGTGTCAGAAGGTTGGGGAGAGCGTTTGAGCTTCTAAAAGTGCTGCACTATGGTACGGCATGTCCCGTCAGTGAAGCCAGGGAAAGGGTGGCTTCATAATCATCCTTCTTCCTAAGGAGTTCACGGTTATAGACATTTGTTTTTAATATCTTTTCCTTCATGTGGGAATCACCTATTGGCAAGTCCACTGGTAATTGCCTACTGACCAACAAAAGGATTTTGAGAAGGGTTTTTATTCCAGAGTGGAAAAGGCAAACCTGGACTTTATCATTGCTGCTATACAGAGGCACACATCACTAACTCTAGGAATATTGAACATTATGGGAACATTATGCACCATTCTTATCTGGAATATGTAAAAATAGACTCACTTGTTTATCTATCTGTCTGTCTATCTATCTATCATCTATCTGTGTCTATATCTATCTATCTATCTATCTATCTATCTATCTATCTATCTATCTATCTATCTATGTGGTAATCAATATTCTATTGGCTTAAAGTAGATAATTCAAGGACACATTGGTAGAGTAATTACCCAGATGATTTGTGGCCATCTGCAAGAAGAATCAGTTTTTGTATCCATGGAGGATTAGTTCCATGACTGTCCCCACCTGCAAAAGTCTAAAGATGTTCAGATTCTCTTTATAATAAATATGCTATGATGTTTGCATACAATCTGTGCAATCCTCTTAGATAACTTATGCCATTTCTAGACTACTTTTTTTTGAGACAAGGTTTCTCTATATAGCCCTTGCTGTCCTGGACTCACTCTGTAGACCATGCTGGCCTTAAACTCACAGAGATCCGCCTCCCTCTGCCTCTGAGTGCTGGTATTAAAGGTGTGTGCCACCACACCTAGCTAGACTACTTTTAACACCAAACCAATATAAACTATATACATTAGCAGCTTAGGGAATAAGAAATTAAGAAAAAGCTTTCATGGCTTTTAATACAGATGCAAATTTCTTTGCTTATAGGTGTTCTGTCTGGGGATGAAGGGCGTGAGCTTAGAGACCACTGACTGTATGGTCTCAAAGTCTAGCTAGGATAGATTATTTGATTCTAAAAATTACTGTGTTAATCCAGGCATGGTGGCACATGCCTTGAATCCTAGTGCTTGATAGGCAGAGGCAGGTGGCTCTGTGTGAGTTTAAGGGCAGCCTTGTCTACAAAGTGAGTCCAGGACTGCCAGAGATACACAGAGAAACCCTGTCTCAAAAAACAAGCAAACAAACAAAAAATTACTGTTATTGTTTAAAGGGGTTAATGAAAAGAAGGTATTACAGTTTCGTGTTGATTCTTTCAAGCTTATGTATGGGTCCCATGGGAATCAAATGTGCTACAGACACCCCAAGGAACACGACAACAGGCAGCAGCTGGCTTGGAGTTGAACAGTATGCTTGCCTCTCAGGGATGGCTGTCCTTGGTTGTCAGAGACTGTCATAAGCTGTGTGGTTCCAGGTACTGTGTTCTGTCTGATGGCAAGGTTACCTGGAGCTAAGACTGTTTAACTAGAGGAGATTAAAATGTCCACAGGTTCTGCAGCTCTGGCTTCAGGGATTCTACTTGCTTCTAAAAAGTTATAATCCTTTCTTTTATATCTTCCGAAAACCTGAAAACCCCAACTAACAAGTTTTTCCTCTCACTCTGTGTGGTGGTTTGAATAAAAATGGCCTTCATAGGCCCATAGGGAGAGGCACTATTAGAAGGTGTGGCTTTGTTGGAGTAGGTGTGGCCTAGCTGGAGGAAGTGTGTCACTGGAGGGTGGACTTTGAGGCTTCAGAAGCTCAGGCCAGGCCTAGTGACTCACTGTCTCTTCCCGCTGCCTGCCGACCAAGGTGTAGAACTCTCAACTCCTCTCCAGCGCCATGTCTGCCTGCATGCTGCCGTGCTTCCCACCATGATGATAATGGACTAAACCTCTACACTGTAAGCCAGCCCCAATTAAATGGTTTCCTTTATGAGAGTTGCTGTGGTTATGGTGTCTCTTCACAGCAATAGAAACCCTAACTAAGACATATATGTGGTTGTGGGAGATGTCAGGATGTATGGTTCACCAGGATGTTAATGCTATAAAGGCTGGAAGTTTGGGGAGGATGACCATAGTTGGTGAAGGAGCCTCCTCTGAGTTCAGTATCATCCTTGGTTCCATACATAGGTCACGTCTTCAGACCCTTCCAATAAATCTAGGTGGGGCAGATATTATTTTTGTTGTGCTGGAGAAACTGCGGCTCAACAGCGTAATTTACCTCAGGTCTTTGTACATCTTTCTGTGATGTCATGGTAGATCCATAACTATGAAGGCTAATTCTGAAATGGAGGAATGAGTGGAGAGGGAACTTTTCAACTGATGGATGGAGTATGACTAAAGTATTTCTGGAGGAAAACTGGGGCTCTAACAGTATGCAGAAAGAACTAGGTATACCAATCAGCTGGGACAGAGAGCAGGGCCAGGTAAAGTCTTGGTTTTTACTCAATTCATTTTGCTTTGTGGAGTAGAACTGCACACAAAGTTAAAGATCTATAGAGGTGTCTCTAAGCATCCACCCAATTCTGAGTATGCTATTAATTGGCTAGTAACTTTTATTTTTCAAGAAAAGCAGGAAACAGAAACATCCTTTGATTCTCAAAGGCTAGCTCTGTATCAGCAACACCAGCATCAGCCAGAGACTTGTTAGGTGCGCAAATACCTGGATGGGTAGCACCCAGACCCCAGGGAGTGGAGTCAGCAGGTTAAAGCTTTGGCAAAGCCACCAGCTGATCCTGGAATACTACAAGCTTGAGAGCCATATGTTTGCTCTGTAAAATGACAGTGTGAGAATTTCAATTTCTTTCCTCATTTGTATGTATGAAAGTAGCTTTAAAAACAAACCCAGCCAGCAATAATGGCAAATGCACTTCATAGGAAGTCATGTCGTCTAGTTTCTTTCCTGGTTTGTAATGGAACAGGAGATAAATGCAGTTGTGTAGACAATTCCCAGTTAAAACAAAGGCAATGAAGTTTTTCTTTTTCCTTTTTTTTGCAATCTATCTGAACACTTGTACTAAAATTTATTATAACATCTAAATAACAGAAACATCACATCCAAATCTTTCTCTTTGTATCACATTGTTTTCTGCGAGATTGTCTGCTGAAGATAATGATTGAAAAGTTTAAAAGCAAGAGAAAAACTCAAATTGCCCCAATTTGTTACAATGTCATATGATTATCTGCATTTTAAAGTAAAGCATATCAAAACCTTGAAAACTTGAAAAGAAGAGGGAAAAGATAAATATCTTTTCTCATCCGGGCCTTATTCCAGTCCCCCAAGAAAAGAGATGACATTGGAATAATGGGATTCTAAGACTGCAGGGCTTCTAGGAGAACAAGCACACTGATACTGGCCCATGTTCTCATGTCAACATTGCCTACTTAAGCAGAGGGGTAGAGATGATGTTTGGAGATTACACGGTGCCCTTTGATCTACAGTACTGGCTGTTTGCACAGTCCGACTGACCTGGACAGTGTAATATGGAGGAGAAGTTGAGAGAAAGAGGAGCTACAAAAACCGTGAAGAAAAGTGTTAAAGGAATTGATGTTTAATGAGAAATGGCTTCTTGGCCCCCACTATAAGCTTTCTTCTCTCTCCCAATCAAACTGCACTATTTGTAAAACACAACCACTCCATACAGTAAGGATTTACTTTAAAAAAGAGCAATATAGATCATATCTTCCTGAAGACATCTACTAACAAGTTTTGTTTGTAAATGCTTCCCTAATTGCTTCTTATTGATAAAACTTAACTGTGCTAGTTTGAATGAGCTAGTATTAATCACACTTTAAAAAAAATCTATTATTTATTTTCGAAGCAGAAATGTGTAGTCTATCAAGTGTTTCATTCAATAGCTATTCACTATTTCCTTATTAATGTATTTTACAACATAAGAGGCACTAAACACTCATGTTTAGAAAAAGTCTGGTCTCTGTCATCAAGGAAAATTAATGGCTAGCTGGCTGACAGTGAAAAGCTAAGATAAGAACAAAGAAAAACAACTCAAACTATTTTAAGATAGTACTTTTTTTCAGAGCCAAATAAATTATAAACACAAGATAGCAACTGGTATGAATTCAGCATAAGACAGTTCTTAGTAGTCTCTTTATATAAATTATGGGATTCTTTTTTTTCATGCTGTTACAATACTTATTTAGTAATTTATTTTTTTACTTAGAATATAACACAATGGGGTTCATTACAGCATTTCCCACCCATGTACATCATTGTTCTTTTCTCATGTTTACCTCCCTATAATCTTTACTCATCCCTCCTCCCATGTCCCGCTGGTCCTCTCCCTTTCCCACATGTCTCCCTCCTGTAAAGTATGAAATGTATCCAGGGACACTTGGAATAAGCCTCCTCCTTGGTTCAGAAGAGCCTGGCCTATATTGTACCAAGGACTTGTTTTTCAGGCCAATCTATCCTTGCCTTCTGACTACCCTTTCTGGAATGTGTAAGTGAAAAACATTTCCTACTTAGAGATTAGTAGGTTAGTATTCAGCTGGAAGCAGCAATCTATAATTAAATGTTTTTAGTGTCAGGTCCAAAGAAAACTCAACATTCTCAAATTCCAAAAAGCCAAAGGGGCAAATAGCTATGTGACATGACTATTAGGATACTAAAGCCCACCATGTTCAGTTTACTACTTTCTCTACTCTGGATACTTCCAGATGCCTCAGGCTATTCTCTCTCATATCTACAATGCAAACTTTCCTGTTAGCTATACCATTGAGTGGTCACACCATCAGTTTACCCTTAACATGAGCATAACCCAACCTAACTCATAAGATATTCGAAGTTCACATAGGCTAGGAGAAGAAATATTTTTATGAACCATGGGGGCTCATAGTATTAAAATGTCTGATTAAGTCTTGAGCTGTTTTACTCATCTATAATCAAATAATTCAGGGGAATTTTTGAATTGCATCAATCATTGAATCATGTCTCTTCTAAAACTAGACCCCTTTTCTACTTCTCCCCCAACTAACTAGATGAGTATGTCTAATGTGTGTTGTGTATACAGTACCTAAAAATAGTATTGACACTGAAAAATACTAAAGCTGTGTATAAGAGGTTTTCAAACACTGGATCCTAATGAGATTCATCCACTTTAGTCTATTCATAGTGATAATTATGGGGATAATTTGAGGTAGACAGGCTTATCCATCTAACGACCAAGTATTCTTCACAACCACCCAACTTTCTTGTGTAGGTATGTCATCACTACAATTTGCAGTCCTGATGTTGTGACATTTGAAAGATTAATAAGAATAAAAACCATCCTTTTAAAATTATAGACCCTAGTCTGATTGATTCTCGTTAGGCATCACATTTTATTGATATAAGCTGAAACAACTTTCCATTACCATAAACCTCATAGACCAGTCCCTATCCCAATAGTTCATGTACCTATACATGGAATAATTCTACAACGTGTCAATCTTTAAGATGAGACATGAGAATAAAGGCTGGGTTATGTATGATGAACCTCACGTCCGTCTTGAGCTTTGCGAGTGCAAGTGGCTTCCTGACTTGATATGGAATTATCTTGCAGCTGTCCTAGCAATCTATGTTTATCAGCTATCTGCCTAGGTTAAATCTGACATGCATTTGAGTTTTTGTCTGTAATTTTTACTAGCTGTCTTTTCGGTGTCTTTAATTTTTCCTTCCTAGTAAAAACAATATTTCAGTTTTAACAAGTGCTTCAGTGACATCTGGGATCATGTTCTTATCTGCTGGTCCACTGCAACTTGATACCCATCTTTATAGTCTTACCTCTGCCAGGTGCTTATCATTCAAGCTATCTGGGCTATAGGAATAGTTGTGTATTTGTCTGATTTTTTTTTTCAAGACAGGGTTTCTCTGTATATCCTTGGCTGTCCTGGACTCACTTTGTAGACCAGGTTGGCCTTGAACTCACAGAGATCAACCTGCCTCTGCCTCCCAAGTGCTGGGATTAAAGGCATGTGTCACCATGCCCAGCCATTACAGACAGCTGTGAACTGCCATATGGTGCTGGGATTTGAACCTGGGTCCTTTGGAAGAACAGCCAGTGCTCTTAACCACTAAGCCATCTCTCTAGCCCTGTATTGGTCTGATTTTAAATAATGCATGTGACCAGATGCCAAAGCATTAGAACAGATCACAGGCCCAAATACTGTCATGTAGGAATTCTACTATAGCCTCTAGGTTACTAAGAAACAAGTTGCACACTGATGAGGCATCTCTTTCTGGTCCTTGCTGTCTCAGAATTGAACTACACAGAGAAGTTAGGGGTTGGCAGGAAGAACACACCAGTGGAATGCTCACTATTCATTTCTTCCTCAAAGGACCGAAGAAATCAGAGAGGGCAGAGGTGGGAGAAGAGAGAAGGTTAATGTATCTAAAAAAAAATGTTTTCAGGATTGTCTATCCAGACATGGTCAGAATAGACATACATACTTCCTTTTATTTTTAAATTAACTGGACCAGATTAATCTTATTGAACTGAATTATTAACCATTTTATGTTTTATTCATACTATACATAGCTCTTTCCATTTGATATCATCCTAATTTGGCTTATTGATTTTGATTTTGTCCTGGACCTCCATTCTTTGTTCTTTATGTTCCATGTGAATTCTATTCCCTATGCACAGTGAAATGGGGAATGACAAAGTACCTCCCATCTTCCTTTTCCCATTTGCTATGAACTGTTGTGTAGTTCACTCCTATCAGCAATGAATATGACTGGTTATGTTCCTGTATGATCTTGGTTCATTAGATGGTCTTGGTACAAATTATGAAATTTATCTGCTGCATCATGTGTTGTGGTACACAACGGTCTCATAGTGGCACAAAGTTGCTGGCTTTTGTAGCTAGGTTAGGAAGTGAAAAGTAGCTTTTAGGAAATGACTGGGGGGCTGGAGAGATGGCTCAGTGGTTAAAAGAACTGGCTGCTCTTTTAAAGGACCTGGGTTCAAATCCCAGCATCCATATGGCAGTTCACAGCTGTCTGCAATTGCTGGGCTATGGTGGCACAGGCCTTTAATACCAGCAGAGGCAGGCAGATCGCTGTGAGTTCAAGGCTAGCCTGGTCTACACTGTGAGTCCAGGACAGCCAGGGATATACAAAGAAACCCTGTCTGGAAAAACAAAAACAAAACAAAACAAAACAAAAAAAGACTTGGGACAATTACCTTGTCTTCAAATTGTTGTCCAATTCCCATGGAGCCTTGCCTACTTGAGTATTTCAAGGAGGATTTTGGAAGATTGAAATGCTGCAGTCATTGAGACCCTCTAACAGAAGGACATCTAACTGCTCTTCTTTGCAGGAATGTGTGTCTATTGCTCCCAATCCTTTCCTTTTTCTTTCTTTTTTTTGTTTTGATTTTTTTTGAGACAGGGTTTCTCTGTGTAGCCCTGGCTATCCTGGACTTGCTTTGTAGACCAGGCTGGCCTTGAACTCACAGAGATCTGCCTATCTCTGCCTCCCAAGTGCTGGGATTAAAGGTGTGCGCCACCACACCCTGCTACCCACCCTTTCTTTAAAAAGCAATAATTTTGCAGGAATGTACAGTATTCATGTGGTGTGGGTGTTGTACTTTTTACTAAGAATTTAAAATATACGTGGAGAGTTTTCAACAGTGGATTGATGTTTGCCATGCAGCTTGCAAAATTGCTGAAGAGCTGGCCTCATTTTTAGTTGTGACATCTAGCAATCTTCCCAGTGTCTCACAGAGCTCACACGTAGGCCTGCACTCCTTGGGTTTCTGATCACAACAAATCAGCTACCCTGAATAAAAATAAATCCATTTATTTCTTTCTATAGCTTCCCTAAGTGGTATAATCATGTGTAATTCTTACTGTCTATTCACAACTGTTGAAGGATCCAACTAAAGATTCTGTACAATGAATACAAGAGATAATGTCTTTTTTTTTTTCTTCCTTTGCTCTTGGCAAAAACCCTTTCCACATTCAGTGAATAATGAAAATGGGTCAGGCTAGCTCTTGGCATCTTCCTAATACATGCATTGGAGTTAATGACCTATGGGCTGTGTCATTCTTTATTAAATTAAGCTTTTTCATCCTAGGGAGCTTTTTAAAAAGTTTAAGAAGTATTGTTCTAACACCCCAAATGTATACATTTGGAACTGGGAAGGATGTCCTGAGAGCTGCTTTCATGGTTGGGTTTGTCCTTTGTTATTTTTGTTGTCTATTTTTAATCAACTATTTCTTAAACACTGACTTTTTAGGATGTGAATTTAGCATGCCCATGTATGGCACATGTTTGAAGCTCAGAGGACAACCTCTGGTGCCCTTCCTTAGGTACGTTCCACTTTCTGTTTGCAACAGGGAATCTCGTTGGCCTGGAATTTCAAGTAGGCCACGCTAGCTGGCCCACGAGCTTCCAGAGAGCCACCCATCTCTCTTCTGCCTCACCACCGCTGTGATAGGCCCATGCCAGCATGCACAGCTTTTCATGTGGGTTGTAGGGATCTGAACTCAAGGGCTCATATCTGTGAGGCAAGTGTGCTACCAACTGAGCCATCTCCTCATTATGCCAACCACCATGGATATGCAAATACTTGACACCTGCTCTCACAGAACTGCTGCATCAGAGTGATGGAGGTGGGCCTCGGCGCCACAGTTTTAATAAACATCCCAGTAGCTGCTTATGCTTTGTACTGATGGGAAATAGCTTTGTTAACTACTGGGCCTAGAGACTGTGGCTGATTATAAAAGTAGTCATTTTACTTTGCTCCTGGCAACAAGATTTGCATTGAGTAACTGGAGTGAAACACATTAAAGACTTTGCGTTCACCTTAAAGAATGGGGAAAATAAACAAAACACCCATTGATAGTTCAATTTAAAAATCTATGCTGGTGCTGTGGTTAAAATGAGAGTTGAGGGGCTGGAGAGATGGCTCAGAGGTTAAGAGCACTGACTGCTCTTCCAGAGGTCCTGAGTTCAATTCCCAGCAACCACATGGTGGCACACAACCATCCATAGTGAAATCCGGTGCCCTCTTCTGGCCTTTGGGCACAGCAGACAGAACATTGTATACATAATAAATAAATAAATAAATCTTTAAAAAAAAAAAATGAGAGTTGAATCTCTTCCAGTGTTAGAGGAGGTGGTGGTAGTCTGTGGTAGGACAGCAAAAGAAACCTGAATTAAACATGCAGAAAGAGTGTAGTATAAAACAGGGGTGCACCAGTCAGACAAACTACAAAAACCAACAGTTATGTTTATGACAGACCAATGGTCATCATGAAATAGCAAAGATTCTAGATTAAATACATCATTTAAAATACATATCAACTATATATATTTTATATAAAACAACTTTCTATGAAAACAATGAGTACATGTCCATTTCACTATATATATTGATCAAACTGTCCTACTTTCCAGAGATAAGTAATCTCTGCTTATAGATATTTTGATATTATAGGAAGTTTATGGTCATTTATTGAGTATTTTAATCTCTCGTCTATTGTAGCATTTCATAACATACAAGACTCTTCTAAAGAGAGTAATAAACCTAATTATTATAGAGAATTGTGGGTATCTTTAATCAACTGTTTATAAAAAGAACAGAAAGACTACATGCATAATTAGATTGCCTAAAAATTAAAAAAACCTCACAGCTGATACTTGAGTAGTCTCGGATTTGAAAAGCTCACTATATCTTTTATTCTTTACAATAAATTCATTTGATAAGCCAGATTTCCAGGCCTCAGTTAAAAAATATAATCATTGATTGAAACATGAAAGGGACCTTTAAACATCAGTATATATTTTTTTCATTGTGGAATTGATGTCTAGACAAATGTAGGGATGTAATTATGCTACAATTGAGACCAGTGCTGTGTGGATACCTCTCTGGTAAACTTACCAATGGTAGAGAAAAAGAGGCAATCTTAGTTTGTGTGAATTTTCATGAACTTTCCAGTCTCTTCTGGGGACATGACTGTCTAACAGACAGTTAATCACTGTCTCTTTAAGCAAAAATGTATAACCTGTGCAAAAATATTCCCTGTGAAGGATACCAGTTAAGACACAATGTGCAAAAATTATAAGGTGGGTAAGAAAGGGCAGTAACAGAAGTGCTGAAAATGGAAGAAGGTTGGGATAAATTGGGATAAAGAGGTTATGATATTAGTCATGCTCAGCGTTTCCCTGATCTCAAACTCACTTCCTTTTTCCTCTACAGGTAGGTAACTAAGTGCACATCTTCATATGAGATGTGCCTAGAGTGACTTTATTAAATGCCGGGAGAAGCTATTATGTCTTTTGCACATGAAGGTCAATGCTGGGAAAGAAAGTGAGCATGATGAGCAGGGGGAAGTGCCGGAGAAATTCGGGCCGGTCACAAGCTTGGAGAAGAGAGGCGGGAGGTGATGGGAAGTGAGACAGTAATGAGAACTCTGCAGCGCCACCCACTGGCCACAGGTGCACTGGACTCCAGGCGCCTAGGATGCCTGGGAACTGCTAACCCCAGGGCACCCGGTATCTTTGCAAAGCATTGCTCTATTACAGAAATTATAGTCACAATAGGCGTTTAAAGACCCAAACAGTGGGAAATGTCAGGAATTGTTCTTTTTTTTTTTTTTTTAAATTAAAGCACACTAGGCGTGGAACATAGTCCAGGCGCTGGAAACAAATGAACAAAGGGAGGTAAAACAGCATCTAAAGCTGTATTTGGAGAAACACAAGGCTATTTCCAAAGAAATGTTAGGTTTGTGAACTTTGTTGGGAGTTTATTATTTATATAAGGATGTTTTTGGGGAGTCACATACTGAGATGAGTTTTCTCTGGAGGAACACTGAGGACTTTCTTTAGGAATGATGTTTACAGTAATTTTTACCCAACAGCAGGATAATGACCCTTCTACCCTTTAGAGGATAACTCAAGGTCAAGGACTAGCCAACACTGATATAAAATAGCAGGGAGTCAGCCCCTGGCAATGGCAGTGACATGCCCCCTTACTGCCAAGCTGCTTTCTATCTTCTTGGCTAGGTCTGAGAATTTCAGAAAAGTTGGATTTCTCTTTTAAGACATTTATTTTGTTATCTGCTTTCACCTAACATGCCAACAGTATTGTCAATTCTTGGTTTTATTTAGCTTCTTCCTCCCCCCATAAAACACAATTGCCTGGATTAACAAATCAGGGATTCTGAATTTATAGGCACAGTTGAAGGCTCTTTCCCTACTTGACAACTTATTTTTAAAACTCATAGTGGCTTACACACACACACACACACACACACACACACACACACACACACACACTTTGAATGGAAATAGTAGTACTTTGCCACTAGCAATTCTGGTATCATGACTGTAATTTTAATTTGGATGGTGAGCTCAAAGTTTGTTATGTTTTTGAAACTAATCACACTTGGAAAATTAATGAATATACATAAACGTTGATTGAGCAGCCACAAATAGAAAAAAAGCTATATAAACAATCCTGAGAATTCTCAATATCCCATTACATAGTCCTTATCTTTGTAGAGTTTGGGTCAAAAAATATTTTTGGTATTAGCTTGTTTCACAATGAGGCCCCAATAGTCCCCCACACTACTTGCTCAGAGTAGTTGTTTATTATATGTTGCGTGGTGGGAATAACTATTACAGAAAAGAATAAACAATTGAACAGTAATCCAAGGATGCGGTATTAAGCATCTCTGAAAACAGATTAGTTTCATAATGTTTATGTAATTTTGGAGAAGCCAATTAAAGCTGTCAGACAATAAGCTGTGACCTTTGCCATGTGTGAACAATATAGAATCAACTTTCACTTTTGGTTGTTGATATACTTCCATTCAAAACCAGAAATGACAGCCCTGTAAATCAAGATATATGCACTCTTAAGTGTATGGTACTTCCAGGTTTCCATACAGTTGGGAAATGTGAAGCTATTCTTTTTTTTAAAAAATACATTTATTTATTTGTTGCTTCAGGTTACATCTCCATCATATTGTCCTCTTTCCCCCCTTCCCAGCCCCGCCATCCCATCCTCTACCCCCTAACCCTTCCATCCCACTCCTCTGGAGTGGACTGTCCCTACATAACAGTCCCTTGCCCCAGTTCAGCAGTCATATGAGGGCCAAGAGCCTCCTCATACACTGGGGGCCTACAAGGCAGTACCACCAGTGAAAAGTGTCTCATTGCTAGGGAGAGAAAACTAAACAAACAAACAAACAAACAAACAAACAAACAAACAAACAAATAAAAAGTCTATGTCCCTGTTCCCTTTGGTGCATTGGTTGTAGTATAGATATCCTGTACTATATGGCTAAAATCTGACTATGAGTGAATAGATGCCATGTGCATCCTTCTGAGTCTGGGTTAGCTCACTCAGGATGAGCTTCTCTAGTTCCATCCATTTGGCTGCAAATTGCATAATTTCATTGTTTCTGATAGCTGAGTAATATTCCATTGTGTAGATGTACCACAGTTTTTTAATCCATTCTTCGGTCGAGGGACATCTGGGTTGTTTCCAGTTTCTAGCTATTACAAATAAGGCTGCTATGAACATAGATGAGGAAACTTCCTTATGATTCGGTGAGGAGTCATTTGGGTGTATAACCAGAAGTGGTATGGCTGGGTCCTGAGGTAGAGCTATTCCAAGTTTTCTAAGATACTGCCATACTGACCTCCATAGTGGTTGCACAAGCCTGCACTCCCACCAGCAATGCAGAAGGGTTCCCTTTCTCCACATCCTCGCCAGCATGAGCTTTTGATCTTTGCCATTCTGACAGGTGTGAGTCGCATTTCTCTGATGATTAAGGATGCTGAGCATTTCTTCAAGTGTCTCTCAGCCATTAGGGATTCCTCCTTTGTGAATTCTCTGTTTAGCTCTGTTCCCCATTTTTTGATTGGATTATTTGGTTTCTTGGCATTTAATTTCTTGAGTTCTTTGTAGATTTTGGATATTAGCGCTCTGTCAGATGTGGGGTTGGTAAAGATTTTTTCCCAGCCTGTAGGCTGCTGTTTTGTTCTAATGACAGTGTCTTTTGCCTTACAGAAGCTTTTCAGTTTCATGAGGTCCCATTTATTGATTGTTGGTCTTAGGTCCTGAGCTGTTGGTGTTCTGCTCAGGAAGTTGTCACCTGTGCCAATGAGTTCCAGGGTTTTCCCCACTTTTTTTTCTAGTAGATTTAGTGTGACTGGCCCTATGTTAAAGTCTTTGATCCACTTGGACTTAAGTTTTGTACAAGGTGATAAGTATGGGTCTAATTTCATTCTTTTACAAGTGGACATCCAGTTGGACCAGCGCCATTTGTTGAAGATGCTGTCCTTTTTCCATTGTGCAGTTTTGGCTTCTTTGTCAAAAATTAGGTGGCCATAGGTATGTGGGTCCATTTCTGGGTCTTCAATTCGATTCCATTGATCTACTGGTCTGTTTCTATACCAGTACTATATTGTTTTTACTACTATTGCTCTGTAGTACAGCTTGAAATCTGGGATGGTGATACCCCCAGATTTTTTTTATTGTACAAGATTGATTTAGCTATTCT
>CAJQZJ010000258.1:112527-144970 GCA_907164525.1 Lophiomys imhausi | reverse complement strand
GTGTGTGTGTGTGTGTGTGTGTGTGTGTGTGTATTTATAGCATGTACACATATGTGCAAGTGCCCGAGGAGACCAGAAGATGGTTTTGAATCCCCTGAAGGTGGAGTTACAGGTGGATTTGAGTAGACTGTCACAGGTGCTGGGAATTGAACTGGGTCTCTACTCTCTGGCCATCTCTCCAGCCCCTAGTTTCAATTATCGATATGCCAGAATTACAGACACAGAAGCAGCTGTCTAAATATTTCTTTTGCCATTCAAATGTAATCACGTGAAAGTTTGTTTACATTTAGTATATAAAATGTTATATGCAGTTTTGGACAAAAGCTTTGTTATTGGTAATTGCACCAAGTACCTAAGAGTGTTTAGAGCAACCTAAAATCTCTGCATCTACACTGGATGTTTTCAGAATTGGAAGCTCTGCAGCTCCCCTTAGGTTGCTCTCTTTCTGTATATAGGTCAGCACTGAGTAAAAAACAACAGAAAACAAAAAACAAAACAAAACAAAACAACAAAAACCAACCAAAAAAACCACACTGTAGGTGGGTGTGGTGATGCATGCCTTTAGTCCCAGCACTTGGGAGGCAGAGGCAGGTGGATCTCTGTGAGTTGGAGGCTAGCCTGGTCTACAGAGTTAGTTCCAGGACAGTAAAGGATACATAGAGAAATCTTGTCTCAAAAAAAAAAAAACTCCTAAAAAACAAAACAAAACAAAATGTATATGGAGAATTCGCTCTAACTATTGAAGCTCAAAACCTATATTCATAAGAACTCTTCCAGAGTAAAAAACAATCACCTCACAGTCCATTCTTGGTACTAAATTTACTTGAGGATGGGAAATCCTCTATCCTGAATAATTAGGACATAAATAATGCCCCGTAAGATCCAGTATTCCCCAGGGACTCTCCACAAAGTAGGTATGTTCAAGGATGGTTACATACTTGGGGATGTTTTCCACAATTTAATACTTATTGTGTTCTTAAGAAGGGTATCTTGTCAGCACATCAACATAATAAGGACGAAGAGATTCACAGCTTGTGTGCTTCCTCTGACTAAGGTCTGAAACACCATATAAAGTTCCCGTCTGCACTTGTGTTGTTCTGTGTCTGTGACTGATGCTGTCACTCGGCTCTTCATAAGATGAAAGAACTTGGAAAGCTCTTGTGACAATAAACAAACCTAATTACATTCTGATGTGTTATATCTAATGCTTTAAATTCTGTAAAGGACAACATTGAAATCCTCGTGAGTTAACTAGGGAAGCAAAACGGATTGTTGTTAGTAAGAAACACATTGTTAAAAAAAACCTGATGCCTTGAATGGCGACCTGTACTATGAGTTTGTTTTATTGTTAGTGCATATTGGACAGGGTAAAGGCATTTCCAGTTCATGAGGAAACAGAAATCTGCGTGTTCGCTACAGACATCATAAGGACTTCTATCACCATATCTAGAATAAATGTTTCTGGCTCTGTGTTCACGTGTGGGCAAACCTAGCTTAGAGCACACAGAACAGATAGGGCAAGAGATACTAAGTTATTCTTGGTCTCATATTTACATATATTACTTGGGAGAAAAATTCATATTTTATGAGCAGCCAAGAAATACCTGCATATGTGTATGTGCATATTACATATAATGTGTGAGATTTTCTTTCTTTTATATATATATATATATATATATATATATATATATATATATATATATAGGCAGTGTAGTAAGTCAAAAGAGAGGCTGGTCTGGTTTTGTGGTTCATCAAATAGTAAGAATCTCTATTCAAAGTTAAGAATGCTTTCATAAGCTGGGCATGGTGGTACACAACTTTAATCGTAGCACTAGGGAGTAGAGGCAGGTGGATCTCTGTGAGGATTCTTTGATGGCAGCAGAGTGGGGGCGCCACCCTGCCCCTATTCTGCTACCATCAAAGAATCCTTTCATTTGTTTTGTTTTAAAGTTGTAAAACCCCCTTTCTCCAGAGTGTCCCCACTGGGGCCAGAGTGAAGGCAAGTGAGGGGACAGGATCATTTTAACAATTAACAAGTATTTTCAAGAGGGGTAGTGCATAACTATTGGGATGTCTTTTTTAAATAATTTATTTTTTATTTCTTCAAGTTACATCTCAATCACAATTGAAGGCAAGTGAGGGGACAGGATCATTTTAACAATTAACAAGTATTTTCAAGAGGGGTAGTGCATAACTATTGGGATGTCTTTTTTTAAATAATTTATTTTTTATTTCTTCAAGTTACATCTCAATCACAATCCCCTCCCTACTCCCCCCTCCAGTCCCACCCTTCCACCCTCCTCCCCCTCAGCCCCACCATCCTCTTCCCTTCTTTTTTTTTTTTTAGTTTAAGGTATTTCTCCCCCCCCCCAACAGCTCTCCCTTTCAGTCGAAAAAATGGTTATTTTCTTATAACTATAAATACAATACAAAACAACAGAAATAAATAGGCCACAATTATAAGAGTTATATGGCTTAGTATACATTCCCAATGTCCACTCCATATGTATTTGGCACCTGACTTTAACATTCTACTATCTAACCATCTCCATGAATTTAAAGTTCTATATCTAACTCAGCTTTCATACTAACTTGCCTCACAATTTTAAAAATATCTTCTTAGATCCAGAACACCCTCTTGATTCCTAAACAACTCAAAATTTAACTATGAGACTCTAGCTATCTATTCTTCAACCACCTCAGAGACCTGAGAGGAATAAATATATCTGATTATAAAGGAAGTGCAGGGCCTGCAGCTTCCAAAACTAAGAAATGACATACCAGTGGCTGCCTGGACAGTTCCCATTTTCTCTCCATACATTACAGCATCAGTCTTCAGCCATTTGGCCCCGTTTCTTGCTACTGAGTTATTTGAGCCATTTACATATTTTGGAGATCAATCTCATATAGATGGATGACTTGGAGGTTTTTTTTTTTTTTCTCTTTCTCTATGTCATCAGTTGTAACTTTACTTTGCTGATGGCTTCATAGTGAGACACTGTCTCAACAAAAATCAACTCAAGTTTTTGGTAGAATTCAGCAATGGAACCATGAGTTCTTGGGCTTTTCTTTGATGTAAACATTTTTTTTTTATACTCTTCCTCAATTCACAACTCTTTCCAAACCTACTCAGTTTTGTATCATGAAAAATAAGACTAATGTGCACTGCCCGGATATTCTTGTATGTGTGGCCTTCTATTGGAGAATATTGACTAGCCAGGGTCTACAAAGAAAGCACTCCCCCCTCCTGCCCCGTCTCGGTCCCTATCTCTCTGTTCCCCTCTCCCATCTAACAACTGGCTATAGGTCTGTGGCTTGGGGTGGGACTGTGTGCCTAACGCCCCTCTTATTTGGATTTTGTATGGCTTGCTCAGGTTTTGGGCCTAGGGAAGAACCTACTACTGTTATGTTGCTATGGAGGGTTTTGTTTTTTTGAGACAGGGTTTCTCTGTGTAGCCCTGGTTATCCTGGAACTCACTTTGTAGACCAGGCTAGCCTTGAACTCACAGAGATCCTCCTGATTTTGCCTCCCAAGTGCTGGGATTAAAGGCATGCGCCACCACACCTGGCCTGTTATGTTGCTAAAACGACATGGTATTAAATGGACACCTAATGACTGGGGACTTTTAATTACTGAATTTCTTGGTCTGGTTAGATTTTTCTGTTTCTTTGTCATGAAGATTTTTGCAAGTTGTATGTGACTAGAAGTTTAACTTTTTCTTTTAGGATATCCCAAGTTTTGCCATGTATTGTCCTTGGTGTTTTTGCTCTATCAGTTGCAATATCTTTTTCTTTTTTAAAATATGGGACCTGACTGTGTATCTCTGGCTGGCTAGAACTCATCACCTCATTATATAGACCAGGCTGGCCTTAGAGTTCACAGAAATCCATCTGCCTCTGCTTTCTGAGTTGCTGATACTAAAGGTGTATGTCACCATACATACAGTGTAATGTCTCTAATAAAAAAACCTGTTTTCTCCAGTAGAGAGTTAATGAGTATATCAAACACATTCCAGGGCAGGTCCCATGCCCTAAAGTAGTTGGTCGACACAAAACAAACTCAGTGGTATTTTTGTGGATATTTTAAATTTCTTATGGCTTTGTTGTGACATTTTTTTTTGTCTCATTGGTCTTTTACCTTGTTTATTTTGATTTTCATTTTAGTACATTTTCTTTCTTCTGTTTCTTGCATCTCTTTCTTTTAAGAGAAAGAGAGAGAACTACTGTTTTACTCAGGTGGGCCTGGTGTTGGAGACTAATGCAAAATCTTATGCTTGACTTTATTTCCTTTTTTGTAAGTGAGAATGGGCTTCCAGTGTGTGGTGCCTAGGGTTGTGGATACTATAATACTAGAAATGTAAAACTGTGTTTCTGACCTCCTCAATGCATCTTAGTTTATGCTGTGACCCAGTGCTGAGACCCCTCATCTAGTTTTCCCAGCAAACTTACAGGTCTTGACTCAAAGGGGGAAAGAGAGTTTATTCTGGAGGCAAATATGAGTGACCATGGGCTAGGAGTAACAGATTTAGCTTAGCCCAAGTTCTCTATCCCAATGGAAATAGTTTCGTAAAGGGTTTGTAATATTAGAACAAAGAAAGTCATACATAAATCAAGACATTTAAAACATATGTGGAAGAAACATTAGAGAGGTGGATTATAGCCAAATACAGAAAATCTTCACCTTTGATTAGTGAAGAATAGGTTTTTGTAGTATATTTCAAAAGTTTTTATTTTTTAAAAAATCTTTTGGTCATAGGATGTTAGGTCAAACCCGGAGGTAGGTGAGGAGTGGCTAATTTCTAGGCAAAACATGGCCCAAGAAAAGTTGTAATTAGGCTCTGGACCTGCTAGATTCTAACCTCTAAAATCACTGAAATTTCGATTAGTCTCAATGAGCCTTTGTAGACAAAGCTTCTTCCTAGGAATTCCCACACACTGGTTATTGTAAAATTAATCTCATTTCCTCCCCACTTTCCTCCTCTATTTAGGTTTCTGTGATTTCCTTTCCTGCTCAAATCCTCCCTTTTTTTTTCACCACCTGCCATACATGTTCTTATAACAAGAGGGAAATAGTCATTGTAGTCCATAACTCCTGGTAAATTCAGTTAGGGTATGGGGAATGTGAGTAAAGCACCCAAGTGTTTTTGACTTTGTAAATAAATCCCTGAGTTCAGTAATCGCTTACGTATTATCCAGACTCTTGTAGAAAGTTATATCTGAATCAGTGGGGGAAACTATTCTCTTAAGAATTTTATTATAATAGGGGGACTGGTCCTCTCTTTCACACCAGAAGTAAATTTTAGAATATTAGAGATGAAGGCATCATATTTTTAAAAAAACTGCCCTTCATCAAAAGGCTTCCCGGAAAACCCACCATGTAGTCACATCCCTAAAGTAAGAGTCTCTCACAACTGAGAGTCACTGTGTCATTTTCATATGAAGTATTTCTTTAACTAGGGATGGGTACCTTGACAACTGATTGGAAAACATGTTGACTAAAATGGTCTTAATAAGCGCATACCTCATGACCTTCCTCCCCCACAGTCTCATCAGCAGGCAATAAACTGGCTCATCATCCTTCATTCTCACAAAACCTATCTGTCAAAGAAGTAATTACCTAGCCAGATGTACGCCCCTCTGAGGCAAACCCAGAAATCATTATAATACCCTGTAATTACTGTTTATTATTTTATCTGTTCATGTCAGTGGAAGAACAGAAAATGTGCCCCTCAGCTGGACAATCCTATCATAACAAGAGGTAGCCAGTAGCGATGTAAAAGCTTTTCATTGTCTGTACTTTCTTTGCCATGGCAACTTAAAGTCAGCTTGCTTCTAAGCAATTTGTAGCTCAGCCACTGTCCCTAACCCTCACACACCAGACCTGACATTTCCTCCAGCAGTACCTGAATCTTTAGCCTGTGTAGATGTAATCTTGACATAGACTTGAATAAAAGACTGCACACTGTTCTCTACAGGGACAGACCGTGCACTCAGGGCTAATTCTATCAGAAGTTTAGGATTTAAACTCTACAACCCTTCACCATACCATGGGCCAGGAAGGGAGTAAGTGCCGTCGGGACGCTCCCTGCATCTCAATGGGGCACTGTTAGGTTGGACCTTGGGTTTTGAGGCTCTGTTCTTTGTAACCACGGTGGCTCTTTCATCTTCAAGGAGATCTGATAATTCTCACCCAACTCAATAGAAAGTTGAGACACTCACAGGGTTGCGCATGCAGCTTTCTTTTCAAACAAAGGATAAGTTCTTTTGGTTGATCTAAAGAAGCACGCATGTAACCTTTAAAATGTTGAGGTTGATTAAATAAGATTTAAAAAAATGTAAAGGAGGCATGAGTATTATATAAGGAGGAAGTGGGATTTGGGGGGAACCTCTTACAAGTACATTGGGGAGCTGTAAGGGAAGCTGCTGCTTTACAAACAGAGGCGTGATGGAAATCTACTGATTGAATAAGGTATAAATGTGCTCAAGGAACACATTCATTCTTGCATCTTTGCCAAAGAACTTCTCTTGATTTAAAGCCATGGCTTCAAGAATAACGTTATTCTTGTTAATTCTCTCCTGTTCTTGTTACTGTTTTAAAAGGTCCAAGTGATAGGTATTGGTATTTCCTCTCTTTTTCTTTCTTTGTTAACCTTGACACCCCCCCTTACCCCCATATTAAGGGAATGTTATAAACAAAGGAAGGCTGAGATTATAAGTATTTGGTTAATCTTCATAACAAACAGAATTTAAATAAAATACTCAGTTCTAAGACAAAAATTTCAAAGGTGTCAGATTATTCTAGAAAATGGGTTTTAGATTCACAACAGAAAAGAGGACCCAGACTCATGGGTTAGATCAGTGGGTGGTTCGTTGATTTCTCTGTAACGTAGCCTTTGGTAGGTTAAGTGCTCAGCTAGGCTTTTCATCTTTTCAAAATGGTGATACTGGCCTCAGGTTTGTTGTGAAGTTAGGGTATGATGGTGTATGCGAAGCATTATTGTCACTAACACTTCAGCTATATCCATGGATGTTTTTACTATCATACTCACCTTGAACTTATTTTAGTGTCCTGTTGGTAGACATATTTATCAAAGTTAGAGTACTATTAGATGGTGTTTTAACACAAAAATATACATATATTTGGTTACTACAGTAAGAGGCAAAATATATATTTATTTGAAATCACAGAGGTTTCCTATTGAGCTTGGAAATAAAACTTAAACTAACCCAAAAGCTTGAGCTAAGAATGACTTCCCAGAAAACACTACAAAGCCTTGTGTGGCGTTACTGTACAACATAGATTGTGCTTTGAGATCCTATGATGACTGACAAAGCCTACAGGCATTTTCAGAGTTCTAGGGGACTCCTTGGAGTAACACATAGCTAGCATCTTATGGAAACCTTCAAGAATTCCTATTTTATGCATTCTTTGAAATATTACTCCTATCTTCACATGTTATAATTTTAACCGAGGCTTAAAAAGACGACAATTTCATTTTGTGGCAGTCTTGCTAACCTAATTAAACAATCAAGTGATTTGTTATTTTGAGCATATCCCATTGTCTTTCTTGCATTTTGATTAACACACTAAAAAATTCTCTGCTGATATGCTTATTGGGCCTGAGGACCATTTACAGAACCATAATCTCATAAGCGAAAATGAGGATGTAATTGTCGGAAACATGACAGGAACACTAGAATGAAATGCATTTCTTTCCTCAGGAGAAAATTACCATGGAAGAATTCAGTGTGTAATAGATCCCCAATTCCCACTCCTATGCTGAAAAGAAACACTTTGACCCAGGCCCAGCTTTCAAACTTGCATTTATTTTGGAAGTCACCAGCATGACCCCTGTAACTTTCCCAGATTCTGTATGCCTGTAAATAATGTAAGAACTTTCTCAATATGGCTATAAATTCTCTTTTTAAAAGATTTTATTGTTAATTGTGTGTGTGTGTGTGTGTGTGTGTGTGTGTGTGTGTCTGACTCTCTCTGTGTGTAGGCATGTGGGATGTGCCTATGAGTATAGGTGATATATTGGAAATTATTTCAATGTCCATTTTCACATATGATATTTAGTGCTTCTCCAAATATGGTATTCAGTTGGGTGCAGTGTATTTTTCCAGCATGTTCCTTGGGCTAGTTAATCACGACTTATCCAGTTTCTAATCTTTACACTTTTGTTCTTGGCATGAGTTAGTGACTTAACACTATTATGCCATCAAAAGCATTAACTGAACTGTGGGGTTTTGGTTTTGTTTTTGTTTTTAGAGCCAAGGAAGGAACTAAATTGTGCTTTTTGACCTTGAGAAAGTGGTTCTTGGATCAAAATACTGTGAAATTCACTGACAAATCAGGATTCAGACTCCTTCTTAATGGAAGAGGCCAGGAGGTCACTAAACTAACCTTCTGGTTGATTCCTTAAATCAGTTACTTCCTTTCCAAGTTCCTTTCTGTGAATTGGATCAGTAGGCAGTGCACACTGGTCTACTTCATAGTAAAGGATTTAGAATAACTGTCATCGCTAACTATCTTCTTTGAAGTTTCCCTTTGGGAAGGGAATTTGAGTGTGACAATCTGAGAGAAAAAGGTTTTGTGTATGACAATGTGCTATAAAGAAGGATTGCCTAGATAAGGTGAGAATTAAATCCTGAGGATGAGGAAATAGTCTTCCCTATGCTGTATATGGACCAGAGCTTTAAGAATTAGAAAATTCAACCAAGTGTGGTGGAGCTCGCCTTTAATCCCAGCACTCAGGAGGCAGAGGCAGGCGGATCTCTGGGAGTTCAAGGCCAGCCTGGTCTACAAACTAAGTCTAGGACAGTCAGGACTGTTATGCAGAGACACCCTGTCTTGGAAAACAAAACAAAACAAAAAGATAATTCTATGACTTCATGAGACACAATCCCTAACCAGCATACTCTAAATGTGCAGAAAGTGATAAAGAGGGTAAACTTGCCATGGTTAACATGAAAGAAGTATTCAGTGGGCATTTAGATATTTAAGTGAAAAGTTATGTTTGTTGTTCAGCTATCTGGTAGACATCCCCATGTGTTCTAATTGATAACGCAGCTTTAATGTGTCTTTAGATGGGTGTGCAGCATATCCCCTTGAACTTGGCCAACTGTGAACCTCTGAACAGAGATTACTAATTTCTCTTTCTGGATACTCAGGCCCAAATCAGTGCACTCAGTAAATTTTTTCTTCTAAATATACTTAGATATCATATTTTCTCTTGGAAAGTAGAATGACAGAAACTCAGAGAGTGCTTCTTAGTTAGGGCCTTTTTCTATCTGTATGTATGTTTTACCCATACATACAATACAGTAGGGAAAACAGATGGCTGGTTTCTGTTTGAGTGTGATGGCTCATACCTGTAATCCCAGAATTGAGGAAACTGAGGCTTATGGATTGCAAGGCAATCTGAGTTCCAAGGCAGACTGGGTTAAATCCAACAAAGCCTAGGTTACACAGTGAGACCCTATCTCAAAAAGTCAGTTACCCCTCCCTAAAAAAAAAAAAAACCAAAAAACCCTCCTCCAAACCTAGGAAGAAACAAACAATAAAAGGAAGTAAAAATAAATATATCTAAATGGAAAGATTTAGCAGAGTTTAGCACATAGTAGATCTTAATAGATAGCTAATGAGTGAATGAACAAAAAAAGGAGAAACTTCAGTTAAAATTCAATGTGGATCCCTCAACCAAGGAATGGATAAAAAACAAACAAACTGTGGTACATCTACACAATGGAATACTACTCAGCCATCAGAAAAAATGAAATCATGCAATTTGCAGCCAAATGGATGGAACTAGAGAAGCTCATCCTGAGTGAGTTAACCCAGACTCAGAAGGATGCACAGGCATCTATTCACTTATAGTAGGATTTTAGCTATATAGTACAGGATAACTATACTACAACCAACACACCAAAGGGAACAGGAACATAGACTTTTTTTTCCTGTCAGTGAGACACTTTTCCCTAGTGGTGCTGCCTTGTATGCCCCCAGTGTATGAGGAGGCTCTTAACCCTCATATGACTGCTGAACTGGGGACCAGGACTGTTATGTAGGGACACTCCACTCCAGAGGAGTGGGATGGAAGGGACAGGGAATAGAGGGTGGGAGGGTGGGACTAGGAAGGGTGGAAAGAGGACACTGTGATGGAGATGTAACCTGAAGTAATAAATAAACATTAAAAAAAATCAATGTGGATATTATTATTTTCTGGTTTGCCTTAAAACAAGATTTCTGAAAATCTAATGAATAGATAAATGACATTTTTATTACTTAGAATGTGACTTGCTACCAATCAGTGACATACAAAGTCTTTTCACAATTTACAGGGGGCAGCATGCATTCCTTTGTGAGGGTTGCCTCTTATGGTGTCTCGCTGCTGAAATAAAAAGCCCAACCTGATAAATTGTTGCCCGTACCTGGTCTGGCTGGTGAATCTTCCCATCTTAGATTCCTCCCCAGAGCTGCTGTTTGTGCCAGAAGTCCTCCCTATCCTCTCCTGCCTCAGCTATTGGTCATTAAGCTCTTTGCTAAACCAATCAGAAGATGAGGGAAGTGTGATTACAAAATGTGATGCAGGTGCTGAGCAATGCCAACAACAAAACCAAAGTCCAGACAGTGCTCAGCTACCTGGTGGCACAGAATTAACTGAATATACAAAGACAACCTTCACACAGTATACCGAAAGGTCACCCCAACAGAAAAGTATCTGTTCTGAGGCCACAGGCTAAGTGAGTGGCACTGTTGGCATTCTAACCCAAGTAAAACTGGTCCTGCATCTGGGATGTTGTCATAGGACCCTTCACTCTGGACCATTCCAGCAGTCCCCACTTTAACCCTATCTTCATCCCGAGCATAAGGTTCAGTTCCCTTGATGGGGCTCTGGGATGTGGCCAATCTCTCTAACTTCATTTCTCAATGGTGCTTGCAGTCTGTTTCCAAGAATGCCCTTCACCCATGCTGTCTTCTGAGTCTGTTCATTTGCCCCACATAGGCCTCAAGTGAGGGCTTCCTATCTCCAGGAAGAGTCCTTGACCTCCCTGCTTCTAGCTGGAGTTAGCTTCTTTCCCTCTGAACTCCTCTAAAGTCGTGTTGCTCAGCAAATGACTGCCTAGGGACCATATCTATCTACTGCAAGCCTTTGTTGGCCAAAAGCTTTTTTATATATTTTTAAAAGTTGAAAACAATCAAAAGAAGGTTAATATTTCATGAGATAAAGTTCCTATCTCAAAATAGTTTTATGGAACTCAGCCATGCCTGCTTGTGTCATGCTGTCTGGGACTGTTGTTGTTCTCTAATGGCAAAGCTGAATGCTTGTAAGAATCCTTGTGGGCTGCTAAGTCTAAAATATTTACTACCTGGTAGCCTGCAAAATAAGTTTGCCACTTCTAATCTAAATCACAAACAGTATTTCTGTGTGGTGTTCCCTGGCTTTGTAGTCAGGAATTGAATTTTACTTGGATTTGTCTCTCCTGCTCTTGGCTCACAGTGGCACTTAGAAAGTAGGTAATTCAGGTATATATGTCAAATTTATGATCCCATACTTGTGTCCTTCAAACGCCTGTGAGCGTTTCCAGTCATATAGTGGATCCTAGTCTTTTCATGGCAGTGAGAACTCTGAAACAAATGTGGCTTACTGCTATTTTTAAAAGTTCTGTTTCTTCTTAAAACATGACATTAAGTCCAAGATTTATGAAGCAATTACCACTTGTAGCATGTATACTATTTTTTACATTAAAATTAGGTACCACATTGATATATTACAGTGCTCTGGTCTAGGTTAATGAGTAATTGATTTTTAAGGAGAAAAATTGAGGCAATATATTATATTTTTGTGTCTTTAGTAAGACAAAAAAAAGAGGAATGTGTAATATTGTTGGTTTCCCCTCCCTCCCTTCTATTTTTCTTCTTCTCTTTCTCTTTCATAAGATCTCCATATCTTCCCCCTCCCCAGCTAACTAGAACTGGCTATCCTCTACTCACCACCACCACCTCATAAGTGTTGAAATTCCATGCATGTGCTGTCATGCCCACCAATGTCTGTCTTATTGATGCAACTTCAGGTGCCCAGTGCCAGGTCTGTCCTAGACGGAACCAGGTGCACTGGGAGAGTGAGATAATGAGACATACTGAAACAATGAGAGGAGAAGTGTGTGTGTGTGTGTGTGTGTGTGTGTGTGTGTGTGTGTGTTTGGCTGCACATGGGCTATCACTGTTTATCTGACTTTCTCCTCTTCTGGGATCACAGCAAAGCTTGGACCACAAAGACAACCTAGGCACAGAAAGATTTTTTTTTTTTTAGTGGAGCGGGGGAGGATCCTCCTATATGTATAATAAAGACTGTTGGTTTATATTGCTTTTATATCACTTGCTGTTTTGGAGTTGTTAATAGTCAACCTTCTAGAGTTTGGGTTTTCTGGCCATTCTTTAAATATATGGTAACTAGACTATATCTACCATTATGAGCTTGGGTTAGAGACCTCACTGCAATATCACTTTCAAGGGAAACATAACAGGTAAGACAAGCAATCACATGCTGACATTGGATAACATCTTAGCCATTACAGCCAGAGTGCACTAATCAATTGATCAACTGCTCTAGTCTGCAAAATTTTACTTCAGGATAGTACTTTATTTTATTTTATTTTATTTTTTGCTTTTGTAGTGCTATGGCTTCAACCCAATCAAACACTGATATCTGTACACCCCATATCTGGTTTCATTCCTTATTCTGAAGAGCTCTTGTCTCAATGCTATATGAACACTGCTTCCCAATTGTCCCCTCATATCTCAGTAAAGCAGCTTACAGCTAATCACTGAGCAGGGCAGAGAATAGGGTGGGAGTTCCTGCCCTCCAGGTGAAGAGGAGTTAAGGAGAGGAAGTAGGGGATTCAAGAAGAGGGGAGACAGGAGAGATGAGGAGAGATGCAGCTGAAGGAAGAAAGCCAGAAAGTGAATCTCTGAGATTTATGCTGGGGGAAGCCAGATTAGCTTAGTGGGGTAAGAATAAAGTAATAACTGCTCAGTTTTTGTATTGCAAAGCCTGTTTAGCAAATAATGTAATAGTCTCAATTATTTGGATGATGGCTGGGTTAAGAGGTAAACTGTGAGACTAACACAATTGTATAAATTACACTAACATAATGCCTTAATATATTTCATTCAGTTCATTTTGATTTTCTATATAATTCTAGTTCAGTATGGTTTAGTTCACATGATATGCTCAATATTGGGGATACAATGAACTGATTCACTTTGATTTCCTCGTGGGGCCCACACACACTAGGCATTGCTAGATGATGGCCACCCAAGAGTGACTTAAGCAGTGTCTCTGGAAAGACCAATTCCTATAACAGAAGCTACTGATCCCTAGCATGTGACAAATGATCGGAAGTGATAACTCCAGTGGGTCCCAGGAGCATAGAGAGAGGAACAGTGATGGCTCCTGTCACCACTAATGATTAAATAACTCAGTTTCCTGAGTGACAAAAGGCATTTGCAGGACACAGAAAAGAAACACAGCAGTCAGTAATCAAAGGAAGACAATGTGGCTAGGACAAGAGGTAAAGGATGACCGAGATGGGGTGTGCATATCTAGGATATTTCCTGAAGAATCTAATACTTCCTACACTGCCTTTGTCCAAACTGACAAAGAAGGGGCTGAAAGGAAGAGGAAACCAAGATGTATGAAGTTCTGCATCTCATGTTGGAGGCATGATTTCTTTTTTTTTTTTTTTAAAGATTATTTATTTATTGTGTATACATTGTTCTGCCTGCATGTACGCATTCACTCCAGAAGAGGGCACCAGATCTCATTGTAGATGGTTGTGAGCCACCATGTGGTTGCTGGGAATTGAACTCAGGACCTTTGGAAGAACAGCCAGTGTTCTTAACCTCTGAGCCATCTCTCCAGCCCGGAGGCATGATTTCTAATGATTAAGAGCCAATTCAAACTGCCCAGGCATTCAGTGGCTGCCTGCGATTGCCTTCCCACTGGGAAGTCACTGCATGTTGTTCCACGTCCGCTCTTTTTGTATGATATAAATTTGTAAACATCAACCTTTCCCCCCATCCCCCCTTTCTTCTGTGTTGTCATTGAAAAGAACAGTAATTCCTTCTGGACACTATTTCTTGAAGAAATAAGACACAGTGAAAGAAATGAGTGGAGAGCAGTTGCTTTGTGCACATTAGGGCACTTGCTGTTTATCCTCAGAGTTGCTTGGGATGTGCATGTGGTAGCATTTGCAGGCACAGTTGGATACTGTTACATTGTCAAAATAATCTATAGAGAGTATTAATCGTGAGTCAATGGATGATCATTGTACAGCATTATGTTCTACAACTGGGATTATGGCCAACTGAAATGACATGATGCAGGCAGGGGTATACGGCTGTCAACAGGCTGGCTTGAGTAACAGGAGGGTGCAGCATGGAGCCAGGACTTGTCATTTCCTTACTCTGGGACTTTGCTCGAGTCACTGACTTCCAAAACTTGGTCTTCTCTCTTGTCTGTAGGGATAATGATACTTATCTCATGGGATTATGCTTACAGTTAAACAAAACCAAATTAGTGAATGCTGAGCATTAGATTCCAGTCACTGCTTTCCTAGGACCAGAGGTGCTCCACCCTTTTCTTTTAAGGATAAAATAAACCATGCTTTGTGCCTTTGATCGATGCTGTCTTCCATGGTATTAACTTAGGATGGTTGGTATCTCTTAGAACTTCTCAGGCAGAAATGGAAATGTCTTAGGAGATAGAAGGATTTCATAGGGAAGCCCCTGATCATGACAGCTGGGAAAGGTAGACCTTAACTCAGTCCTTCTAACAAGCTTGCCTCAAGTCTTTTTTAGAAACTAAAATGGAAATAATCAAGCATGGATGTGCACTGCTTACACCCACTGGTTGCAGTTCAGATCTGTATTGTTCCAATAGAGAATTTGTATGCTCAGTTCTTTGCAGACAGCTGTTGTGTTTGCTTTAAGCCTCTGCTTTTGCAGCATACACATCTCCAATTCCACAAATAGATCCTTGGCTGATGCTGTGTCTGCCCTCTCCACGACCCCGATTTCCCGCTCTGCTTGCTTGTGAAAGTTAATGTCCCTCTAGTTAAACATGCTACTAGAAATGGATGCAGCATCCCCTGCCCTTCTGTGCAGGGTGCAGGGGCTCCGGGGCTGGAGACTCATCTTAGAAATGAATAACCCTAGTTGATAATAAAGTCCCACTGTTGTTTTACATTTCAGGGTAACTCATTTTGAAATTGTAATGGAAGGGACAAGGAGGGAATGCCAGGGACCATGTACACAGAGCAAACAGAAGTGAAAAAGAAATGGCTTTGTTCTCACGGACAAACCCAGGATGAAAAATGGTCCATTGTGATACCTCGCTTGAAAGCAAATGCTGTTTTAGCATCTTTAACGATTAGCTCTGCATGGATTTCAAGTGGCAATTATGAATCAAAATCTACATACGGTATGATATCTGAGGGAGAGATATTATTTATTTGTTTATTTATTTCCATTAATTTATTTATATATTCACTTTACATCCTGAGCACAGCCCCCCTCCCCCGTCTCATCCCAGTCTCCCCCGATAAGCTTCTCTTCCCATTCTCCCCTCCCCATCTCCATAGAGAAGGGTAGGTCCTCCATGGGTACCAACCCACCCCAGCACATGAAGTTGCTGCAGGACTAGCCACATCCTCTTGCGGGAGAGTTTTAAAAGACACTTCTCTAAATAATTCAGCTTGAGGATAACACTCTTCTCTTAACTTTCACTTATGTAATAAATTTTAGTACCCCCTGGCACTGGATCATATCGTGTGAATACTAAAAACATCTTTATCGAGGGAAAAAGTGCAGCCTGGATCATAACACATTTGTAGGGAGTTTTTCATTTTGAGGATCTGGCTGAAATGTAATTTTCTGTCTGTCAGCCTTAACATGCGGCGTTAACACTAGAGTTGACAACAGACATAGTCACCAGGCTTGTAACTTCCCAGGGATGCTTTCTTAGGAAGTGCTTTAATCTTGGGTCTGGTGGGCCAGTTTGAGGGAGGCACAGTTCAACATCGCTGATGTGGGCACATTGAGAAATTAGCTAAATAACACATCAAGGAGAGAAACGGGGAATATCTTAGCTTGCCTTGGGACTCAGTAATACACAGTTTTGTTTCCCTCTGCCCCATAGTTCATAGCAAGGTTCTTAGTAAATACTTTAATGGAACAGGTTTTTCTATTAGTAGGGGGAACAATTCATTTTAGGTGACGGCTACAGGGCTGGGGCAGAGATTTTCTCCCTGCTCTGAATTGCTAGGATGGGCTCAGCCTGAGGACAAGTTTGCTATAGAAAATGAAATTTCAGATAGAAGAAAAGAAGCTAAAGAGGGTCAAAGGACCTTGAAAGGATGTGAGTTGAAATGTGTGCTGTTCTTTATTCTCTCTCTCTCTCTCTCTGTATTATTGTAGAGATTGGAGGCTTTGTACAGATCAGTGAAACTTAAAATCTTGACCACTCAGTTAATGTTAACAACAATCAGCAATGAACTGCTGACTCATTGCATCCAATTAGGTATTTATTAGCTGGGGCAAAATTATTAGGCAAGGTAATAGGGAGTTGCTCAGGGACCAGGCCCTGCCACTTCTAGTCAAATTAATGTTGCTCCTGTAGATTCCAGCTCATGGTAGTTCACTGCAGAGGGGGGGGTGCAGGTCTGGCAGTCAGGTACTGACTCAATAATGAGGACAGCGCAGACTTTGTCCTTCCTCTTCTGTTTCTGGGCCAGATAACTGAGTTTGTCTTGGGCCTGTTATCATAAAAGAAGCATTTGGAAGAGAACTCCAGTATCTTAAACAGAGAACTGAGGTTATCAGTGAACTGAAGTCTTCTTTGTATCTATGGATTCAACCACTCTTAACTGAAATGATTAAAAAATTGCATTTGTACTCAACATGAACAGCCATTTTTTTTCCTGTCAACATTCCTTCAGCAATATAACACAGCGGACTATCTACATAAAATTTACATTGCATCAGGATTGACAGATAACCTGAAGAGAATTGTGAAGTGTACAACAGGACTGGAACAGGCTATCTGCAAAGATTAGACCATTTCATAGACAGAACTTGAACATTCTCAGCTTTTCAGAATGCACTAGGGTTGAATGGGTTGGAGCTAGGCTAGAACTAATTCCCAATAAAATACCGAGCAACAACTGTACTGAGAAATAGGTATCTTGTCTTATTTCTTATAAGATATGCTGGGAGTTATGGCTAACTACTCTCAGGAGAGGAGAGGGTTTGCTGGTCTAGTTTCTGGATGTTCCCATGACTGCTATTAGTTAATGAGGAGACATACGTTGAAATCCTGTACGTACTTCCTGCCCACATATCCCAGACACACAGCTTAATTTTGGATATTGCTGAATGATACATTGTGTGGCATCATGCTACTATTTTCTACTTCATTCATTTTCATGGTTATGTAGAGAGTGAATGGAGGAAAGTGGTTGGAGTGAAGGCAAGAAGAACAGATAGCATAAAACCTACAGAGGTGCATCCAAGATTACCCAGCAGGGATAGTTTAAAAAGCAATGCTGTGAGCTAATTTTTATTTATCTTTTAGTAAATTCATTAAGGGAAATTAAATGACAAGATGTCCAACAATATAAGGCATAGAGCTTTTCTATCCCTGGTTTGTCTTCGCCCTAGCTTTGGACACACCAGGTGTATCAAGTTTGTCCCTTTCTATTATAGAGTGCTGCTTCCTCGCATGTATAGCATTTGTGCATCCATTTAGTAAAGTCATTTCCACTTTTTTGACTGTTGCAAATGATACTGCTTTGGACATCTAATAGCCAGGCACATATGTGGCTCGTTCTATCAGCTATGCAGGAACACACCCTCTCCTAGAATCAAGCTTTGGTACACAAAATATTAAAAGCTAACTAAGAATTTTCTCTTGCTTAGAAATTACTGGTAGTTAAGTCCACCTAATGTGGTCTCATTTGTGAACTCAGCAATGAAGCTGTGTTTAATATCCCAATTTTATGGATGAGCAGACTGAGGGTCTGAAAGGTCATAAGGTTTTAGAATCAGGGTTTGCAGTGCCAGTCTATGTTCTTTCTGCTGCACCCCGTTGGCTCTCAGGAGAGGGCCTGCTCATGGCTGACTTAGATCTCCACCGGAAGCCAAGGAGGCAAGCACAAACACTGGCATTTTCACATAACTACTTATTATTAGGTTCTGACCTGTAATAACTATTAAATCATGCCTTAGGCATGCCTCTTGGCAAGGTCAGGGCACACAGAAAGCATTCTATAAAGTTAAATTCCTGTCAGGAGGCCTTTAAGGTGTTTATATTTTAATGATGTTATTAAAATGAAAGTTCAGACTTGCATAATTCATAAGTGTTCAGTGTCTCTTTAAAAATCTCTGTAACTGAACTTTTTAAAAAATTTCAGTGAGATTATCAAAACATGAACAGGTATTTAAAGGAAGAGTAAGGCTGATATCTAGGTATATAGAATGGTAGTTTCCCTGTCGTTGAAGTCTTCAGGCTAGGTTCACATCCAGTGTTTCCCTGCATTATAGACAATACTGTAAAAACCAAGATGTTTTCAATGTAAACAACCTGTAGTAAAAGCAGCTTACAAAGAAATGATTTGGTAACGTCTAGGAATTGGGACATTCTCTGAAAAATGTTGTCTTTGGCTTTGTAAGCATATATTTTTACTTCTAGTACCTGTCACAAGTTTATTCAGATTGCTATCAACAGTGGTGCTGAATTGAGTGTGTTTTAATGGATTTAAATTCCTACAAATGTAGTTGATGAAAGTCTGGAAATTTACAAGCTGATCACCCGATTTTCTTTTCCTTGTTTTTTTTTTTTTTTTTTTTTGGTAGGGGGCAACTCTGCAATCAACACCAGTTGTCTTTTAAGCAACATAGTCTTTTTTTTTTTTTTTAAAGGTTTTTGAACTTAGGGTAATTGCATCTTACTTTAAAATCCCTTCTTATTTATGCATGATGAGACTGGATAAATGTAACATTTTATTTTTTCAGCAACAGGAGCTGGTTGCAGAGGGAGCAGCAGCAGCAGCAAGCAAATGTAGGAATATCAGAAATAAGACTTTCCCATTGCCTTTCTTCCTCTTACTGATACTTAGGGACTCTTAGCACCATAGGGATATTGAGAAAAGCTTTTTTCCAGTCTGTTGACTTGGCTTGATGTTTGTGAGGGGTTGGGCCTTTTAATTAATTAATTTGTATATTTCTTCCTATCCAAGAGCTCATTATTTTATTTAAGTATTGTTTGGAAACCTTTGGTTAAGATAGTTTTCTAAACTGAGTTTTATTGGTAAGAATATTACTAAACATAAAATAATATACCCAGAACAAGTACGATACAAAAAGTAGATAGCAATGGCTGCTTAACACATATGAAGGTCTATGTTACATTACCACTGTAGGCAGACCAAATAATAATGAATGTGATATGACCTCATTTGTGTTAAATGTATATGTATGTGAATGTATACATACATACATATATACATACATACATACATATGTGTGTGTGTGTTTAAATGACACAGGCAGAGAAGAGAATCTTCAACTACATGCAATCTTAAGTTATGTCCTTGAGACATCTTCCTTTAAGGAGCAGGAAGATACTATGGGGACTGATCAGAGCCCTGCAGCTCTCATTTGCATCATAAAGGCAGCGATGAGGCTACAGTTTATTTTAACTTTATTTCTTGTGTTCTTATGATTTAGAAGCTGTTATTCTGGTAACATCCGGAAACACTGCCATTTGTGAACACAGTTCTTTCCTTAATTAGTCAGAAAATGGAAGTCCATGAACAAATCACCGTCTATCAAGTAGATAAATATGTAATCTTGTAGTCACATATGTATGTACAAAATTACTGCAAGCCTACTATCACTAAAAGTACATTAGGCTCCTGGTTAATGGGGGGAATGTGTTAATTAATTATGTAGCCATATTGTTGCCTGACATCAGTGATTTGAAATCTATGAATTTCTTAAGGCAATCAATCTTGTTGCTTTAGTCTCAGAAAAAGGCAGTTTCAGCATCCCAAAGACTTTTTTAAAAAAGTGTTTACTTCACGTTTTTAAGCTAAAATGTCACTTTTCCTCAAAAAACATGAAGATCATTTGTGTGTGTGGGGAAAACAACAGGAAACCCCTGAGAATAATACACAGCTGAAGTAAAGCCCGTAGGTCATCACAAAGGAAGTGGCTGCTATGCTTTTCTGCCTCCCTCTTCTGACGAAGATAGTCCATAAAGTAGCAGGCATGTCATACTGAAACGGCCTTCTCCTATCATGCTGAGCAAAAAATGTGACCAGGGGCTTATTCTCTGCCTTTACCTCTTCCCTGGAAAATGTCTTTATGACATCAAAGAGGTGCAACTCCAGTAATGTGTGAATGTTTGTGCAATTCTTACCTCTTGGGAAGAGCCTGTCACTTCATTTTTAAGCCGTTAAAGTCAGTGGAGAAAGAGAATAAAATGAGAATTAAGTAAAAATCTCTGAAGATGATTGCTAATAATAGCCAACTGATCTAAAGAATTACTTTTTTTTTTTTTTTTTTTAGTTTGATTTGTTTCTCAAGGTGCTAACATGATAGTATTGCTGTATGTTACCAAAACAGTTTTACTAGGGAGAAGAAAAATTAAATCAGAGCAGTCAGAAGAGGAAGAAAAGAAATCAGCAGATTGGTAGAACGTTATTTAACATTTATGCCTGGCTAGGTAAGATTTGTTTTTGTAATATATATGTGACATATATGTGAGAGTAGGAGAAAAAGTTGAAACAATGTTTTTTTACAGTAGGTTTTATTTAGTAAAGCATGTAGCATGACTATTGAGAAGGAAAGATGCTTCTACAAATGAAATGATGAGTGAGGGTTAAGGAATATGTCCTCTTAAAAGTGGAGGTAGGTTTGGGAGAAGTAGCCATGCAAGCGTATGAACTGTGTTTAGATGCTGGGTTCCCATGTAAATCCAGGTGGCCATGGCAACCTGCCTCTAATCCTAGTATGTGGGAGGAAGATATCGGGGATGTCCTGGGCAAGCTGGCTAGGTCAATTAGCAAAACTGATCAAGCTCTGGTTTATGATTACACTGATAGTACTAGATGAGAACTACTGAGGGGGATAATCTTAACTCTTGGCCTCTATACACACATGCAACTGCATACACCCATGTGTTCAACACACATGCATGTGCATACCACACATACAAGTACACACACAAAAAAAATCAGAGATCGCTTTAATATAACCAGTATTTGTTGTTATTTTAGACAAGGTCTCACCCTAGAGCCAACAGTGGCCTAGAACCCCTGACTCTTCTGCCTCAGCCTCCTGAGTGCCGACATCCCAGGTGTCTGCTACAATGTTTGGCAATACTTTTTATAAAAGGGGGTCCATTCTTTTAAAGATTTCTTTTTATTTCTGTGTATGGGTCTGTGTATTTGTATGCAACATATTTTGGTGTGCCATTGAAGACCAGAAAAGGGGAATTAGATGCCTGGAGCTAGAGTTACAGGTGGTTGGGACCTGCCTGATGTGACTGCTGGCTGCTGAACTTTAGTCCTCAGGGAGAGCATTGAGGACTCTTAGTTGCTGAGTGACAGAGGATTCATCCTCATGTTTCTGTGACATGCCAGCTTTGCAAACTTAAGGTGCTGTAGGCTTCGTAACAGAAATCTCACACTTTATATAAAAGGAAGAGAAAGATAACGCTGACTTTTGCCAAATTAAAAAAAAAAAGAAGTCTTTGGGACTATTTCTGTTATTCCAATTAGTTATTTGAAATCCCAAACTTCCCATTCATTTTCTGTGTACTGACTGAGAGGAGGGGATAGGATGATTAAGTGACAGGAGATGATGCAGTCACACAGTCATCTGGGTTAGACAGTGGGGTACTGAGCTGCAGGGCTTCTCTGGGTACTCATGCAAAGGTGTGGTGGGATGACATAAAAGGTTTAGCAAAGTCCCCTTTTACGCCTGTAACACAGAAGAATCTCACCTATTGATTTCTGCCTCGTATTTCTGTCTGTCCCACATCCTCAACTAGTGTTTGCTACTCAACTATAAGGCAGCAAAGAACTGACAAAGAATTTCTGAGAGGAAAGGTACCTTTCAGATCGCCCTGAATGGCCTTTCTTTTCATCTGCTTTCTTTTAAACATCAATGTCACTTCTTCATTCTGGTATTGTGGCGTGAGCAGGTGGGTACCACTCTAGCTCCACCTTTTATGATTTTAAGACTTTAATCATGTCTGTGTTCTGGTTTCTTTCACCAGACTACAAAGTCCCAAACTTCTTAGCCTGTCTTCATAGACAACCCCTTGATCTCTCTGTCTAGGCTATGTGGGCTAGTCATTTAACAGTGCTGTTCGTTTTTTGTGGTGAGTGACCATAACTATGTGTATTCCACACATAGATAAAGGCAGGGCATTTCCCTGTCATCTTTATAGATTAGTTTGAATAGCACCAGCCCTACATTGACTCTATAATTCCACAATCTAATTTGCATTGTAGTTTTCCCTGGCAGTGAACTGTCTCTAAGATTGCCCACGATGAAGTATGTGGTAACTTTCTGTTACCGTGACAAAATGGTTGAAATACACAATTTATATGGTTTTCTTTGGCTCCTGTTTTAGAAGCTCCATGCCATGGTTGGTTGTCTCCATTGACTTTGGGTTTGGGGTGAGGCAGAGAATATCGCAGCAGAAAACACATGGAGGCCAAAGCTGCCCATCACATGGCAGCTTGTAAGCAAGGAGAGGAAGGGTCTTGGATCCCACTATCCTACTTATGGTTTAAAGGTTTGAATCATATTGCCTGTCCTCAGCACCACAGGCCAACAAGGGAGGCTTCAACATGTGGCCCTCCTGAGGAAAGATAATATACAAAGTATGGCAAAGCCTTTCTATGTTCTGGGCTTGTTCCGTTAAGGATCTTTCAATTACTCCCTGCAGTTCATAAGTCAGTGCTTGGGGGCACACAATTTCAAACTGGAGGGCTTCAACGTGGCTAGGAAAAGCATCGTTTTTATGTCTCCGTCTGGGGACTTCTGCTTTCAGCATTTGCCATCTCATCTTCACTTTCATGTTAAGTAGTTCATTGCAGACTCGGTTTCTTTTGGTTAAATTAAAACATTTTAATATTTAAATATATAACTTTGAGCCACCAAATCTTGTAGCAATTTATGGGGGACAGGAACCATTTTTATTCACATGATACTGTCTTCATTCCAGATATGTCACATACTCCCTCCTAGAGTCAGCCACTGATCAAACTGAATAGTAGGTGAACATTGTCTCGAGACTTTTTTCCCCCTAACTAAAATGTACTCACATTCTTTATAGTTGAACTCTTTTCTACCATGTTCAGCACCCTCTCCTCTTCTGTGCATCTGATAGGACCGGGGTGTCACTGCGTTAAACCATACCCTCTTGTGTGCAAAGAATCAAATATTAAAATAGCATGCCAACTTATATACAAGAAACATGACACTCTTGTTAATATCTGCTTTCTTGTCTTCTAGAATCACTAATTCCATTTTGCTGTGTAAGTGACCAAGTGATACTAAGCAACCAACCAAGTAATTTATATTAGTGCTTCCCTTGATGGGATTTCTGTTTGGGATTAAAGGATACTTGAAATCAAGTTGAAGTTTTAGATGTCTTTCAATCTGTAATGTAGTCACCTGCTCTTTAGGTTAACTCAGGTGGGACATAAAAGTCATGTTTTATTAACGGAGTGTGAAGATGGACTATGTTGATGTCCTCCATGTGCCAAATACAAATTCTGTGACCTTGGGCAAGTTGTTTACCCAACTGTGGTTTGGTTCAATCAGTAAAATAGCATTGAAAATAGTCTGCACCTCCGGTTTGAAAATAGGGATTAAATCAGCTAACATACATAAAGTGTCTCCAGAATGAACCTCCATTGTGTTGTGGAAGTGTCTGTACTGTGGTGACTTAGGACGGGCCTGGTGCCTGGCATGGAGTGGGAACTCAGGTGATGTGTGATGAGTCCCTGGGGCATACCTGATGGCTACAGAGTTTACAGGGAGTGTTGTCCTTACTGTTCTGAGTGAGTGTATCTAGCCTGCCACTTGATTTCAACTGGAGCCCATCTGGGTCTCCTTCTGCTTCCTTAAAACTCAGTCCTTCAGGTATTGCATTTCTTTTTTTCATTTTGTCATAGTAGCAAAAGGTGCCTACTTCTCAACTTGCATTGGGTTTGACTATCACTTTTTTATAGTTCTTTTGAATAACTCAGTTTATAGAACCATGCCATTTCAAGAATTGTCATTTCCTTTTTAGAACAGTCTGTTCACTTCTCAGAGCTTCCTATTATTTTTATCAATATTATAATTAAGCATTTTGAAATGTTGCAGAATTAATTTTATATTGTAACATTCAAGCCTGAAATTATGATGAAGCTTCTGACATCACTGCCAACTTATTATGCATATTTCTGTCCCATTAGCTCAATAAGAAGCCAGTGAATTTGCATATTATTGCTTGACCCTGATATCATGGCCAATTAATTTGCATATCCCTATCTAATTGGCTCAAATAAGTTTCTGCCTGTTTATTTATTGGCCTAGCTCCCAGACTAGTGGCTTTTACTTCAAGTCAATTGAGTTTGGAGCGGTTCTGTTCCTTATGCTTTCATTACCAATAGACAGACAGATAGCAAGGTGGTCAAGGGCATTAGACAATGACTGCAGAACCTGCACAGGAAACATTCGCTTTTGTCTCCTCTTTGAGTGAAAGAGATAGAGGAGGAAAAAGACAAATATTTAACATGTGGTCAAGGACACTTTTCAGGAAGAGGATACTAGGTTCTTAAAAGAAATATAACCTTTTATTTCAGAAAATTCTTGTATAGAAGTCAAAAGGTGTATTTTTTCCTATATTATCGACAACAAAATTCTATCTTAGGACTTGGCTGATGTAGACCTTGGTTAAAATCATAACGTACCATCTAAGCTTTTAAAGTGTGTTTTTGGAATTTAAGATGAATAAAAAACATGGAAGTATGCTTGTTTAAAACTTCAGGTTCCAGCCGGGTGTGGTGGCGCACGCCTTTAATCCCAGCACTTGGGAGGCAGAGGCAGGCGGATCTCTGTGAGTTCGAGGCCAGCCTGGTCTACAAAGTGAGTTCAGGACAGCCAGGGCTGTTACACAGAGAAACCCTGTCTCGAAAAACAAAAACAAAAACAAACAAACAAAAAAAAACTTCAGGTTCCCCACCAGAACTGGGTTTCAGGTGGTTCTTGAAATGCTAAATTTTAGCATCTCTCCAGATGATTCTGTCAAGTCAGTCAAAATGTCACCTCTTAATAAAATTTGCCTGAAGGAGCAATTTCTCTATGCTGATTATATTTTTTAAAAAAATATTGATTCTAATGGGTACCTGGGAGTAGAGCTGTTCTTTCGGAATACTATTGAGTGCTTAAATATGGCAATGTTTCCTAAATTATACTTGTAGGATGGTGGAAAAGTAGACCGAGAAAAGACCAATAAATAAAAATTAAAATATACCATCTGATAACAAAGAATTTGTGTGGATGTGTGAATGCACACATCTGTGTGCATGTGTGTAACTCTCACTGAGCCACCCGCTAACCTTTTAACAGCATCAGTCCCAATTCTTTACTCTGTCACCTTCTTGTCATAGTTGCTGCTTCTTGAAGTTCACTGTGCTCTTTATTTGGAGGAGACATCTCCTGTAGCTTGGCATTTTGTCTCTATTCATTTATTTGTTGGCTAATCAAATTCATTAATTTCTTGGAGGCAGGATCTCATTATGGGAGCCAAACACACTCAGATTTCCCTGCCTCAGTGTCATGAGTTGTGGAATCACCATTGGCTTGTCACAATGGGAATGATAAGCTTGGATTGGGGATGACCAGGAAGAAGACAGGGGAAGAGGACATGGCAGTGGAGATGCAGAAAGTTATGACGGAGAACACTTAAATCAGTGGGTCTACATATTCCTATTGCTTTGACCCTTTAATATAGTTCCTCAGGCTCTGGTGACACCCAACCATAAAATTATTTCATTGCTACTTCATAACTGTTATTTTATTATTGCTATGATTTGTAATGTAAATATCTGATATTAATAGGATATCTGATATGTGACGCCTGTAAAAAGTTGCAACCCACAGGTTATAACTTTATCTTGCTCAGCTGCTGTTGCCTCCCAGCCCTCTCAGTAACCACCTGATTCCTCTCTTCGGCTCCTCTCTTGCTCTTTAATGTTCATCAGCCCCATGGGAGCAGATGTTTACAGCCCTTTGCCTGGGTTTCCCAAACTGTTTTTCTCCTGTGCTTGATACGCTTGACTTTCATTTCATTTTATTTTCAAAAGTTAGGAGAACTGAAGCCTCATCATGGGAGTGGGACTGCACACCTTTTCTCCCTTTTTTTATATGGACATAGTTTCCTAGCAGTGAAATGACAGAAAGACGTCTAGAAGGATGGTGTGCTCACTACAGGGAACCAGGATGAGGACAGCATTCTAGTGATATGTTATGTTTAATGTAGAGCCAGGCTAGGAGGACAATTTGCCAGAAGCCTCAGACGAAGAGAATCAACTTGTGATTCTGAGAAGACAAGAGCAGGACAGCTCATTGCATGAGCATTGTCCCTGGGATTTATACTTACCAATACCCTCTAGTTTCTAAGAATGCTCTAATTCCCAACAACCCTGCCAGGCTCCATTTTTAGCCTTACCTATTCTGAGGACTTTCCATTCCAGATAGTAGAGGCACCTAGGAGCCATGTTCTCCATTTTGATGATGGGTATGTAGTAAAAGCCAAATGTTATGTTAGAAATATTCCACATTAGAGGCTAGGAACTCTCAACTCCTCCAATGCCTTGTGTTTCTCAGAACTCTGAATTCTTTCTCAGAGCTTTAAATTTTATAATATTCATGGACATAAAATAGAAAAGGGAGATTCATCTTTTTTTTTTTAAGAATTTATTTGTTTGTTTATTTTCGAGACAGGATTTCTCTGTATAATCTTGGCTGTCCTGTCCTAGAATTTGATTTGTAGACCAGGTCAAAATAGCTGGTCTCAAACTCAGAGATCTGCCTGCCTCTGCCTCTGAATCGCTGAGATTAAAGGCATGCACCACCACACCTAGCTGTATGGAATTTAATTTTTTTTATTATTTTAGGTTATGTATCTATGTGTGTGCCTGTGCTTGTTCATGAAAGTGCCCATAGAGGCCAGAAGAGACAGATCCTCTAGAGCTGGACTCACAGGGAGATGTGAGCTGGGTGTTGGGACTTGAACCCGGGTCCTCTACAAGAGCAGCACATACTTTTAGCCACTGGGCTGGGGAGATTCGTTCTTAATACGCAGATGTGTAAAAGGCAGTGATAATGCAATACTAGATGTAATACTACTATACAGAGGACTTGATTTTTCTCTAAGTATGTGGCAAAAGATCCTTTCCAAACTTATTGTATTGCCTTGTTCCTGAAGAAGTCTTGCTCTTTGTAGGATGGATGAGGATATTATTCAATCCTTGATGGGACAAATCTCATAATGCCCACTCCTAGATGAAGAACTGGAGGTAATTAACACCCACTAAGAGAGGGTTCTCCTGGGATGAACCCCTTGGCAGGTTATCCAATCCCAAGTGGTCAGCTCTAAATATACATGTGAGTAACACCAAATGGACTCAGCAGGTTGTATTTACTATATACATACATGTGCATATATATATATATATATATATATAAGTAAATATATATATATACACACACACGTATATTATACACACACATATATACATATATAGAAAGACAAGGTTGGGAATTTGGGGGAATAGGAGGATGGTTGGTGGGGAATAGGGTAGAATTATGTAACTACTATTGTAAAAATTCTCAAAAATAAATGTAACATAATGAATCTGCTGCAGAATTATGAATAGTGCAATTACAATTGTCTTTGTGGGGATGAAGAGCAGGAACTTTGATCATTTGCAATGTGAATGTGTGATACAGGTGATGAACACAGTGGAGAAGATACTGCCCGATCTTGCCAGAGTAAGAAAAATATTTAAAAAGTGTCCATTTCTATTTTCTCTCATATTTTATTGATCAGTTCCTAACTTTGTCTAAATTCACTCTGAGCCTGTATAAAACCTGGCCTCCTGATTATCCGGAACTGATCTTGCATGCCTATCAAATAGCTGAGTCTCCCTCCCACCCCCAAATCCCAAATCAAGCAGTTGGTCAAATGCTCCATTGAGTTCCCATTTTGCAGCTTTGATAAAGTTACTAACTGGAATGTCCTCAGTGATATTTGGTAAGCACTTCACTTTGGGTGTCACTCACTTCTCACAATAAGGTCTTTAAGGGTGTCTTCTTAGCACATCCACTTTGTCAACAATGCAACAGAGCTTAGAAGAAAGGGCTCGCCTGTCCAATGTCAATGTGTGTGGCTCTGTGCTAGCATCCTTACAGAGTTTGAGCTTGAGGACCTCAAAACTACATCAGATTGTTAGTAGTGGCAGAGTGTGGCTTCAACTCTGGCAGAAGGGCCAGCTTTGGTCCAGTTAACAAGCCATTTCTGGCAATTGTAGTTGGGCATTTGAATCACTTGGAATGAGATCTTATATAACGGTGGAGTGGTCTCTTTGTAGACAGGTCAACTTACTTGGAGACAACCCATTCAAGTACTTAAAGTTGCTTTAATGGCAAGTAGATTAAGCAAATTTGAAATGTAAGACTTGTTTTTCAGGCCACAGCTCCTTTGTAAATAATTCATTATTCATTCAGCAGCTATGCTCCATGGCACCCGTCAGCGAGGGCATTGTGGGAGACATAAATACAGAACAGTCTAGTGAGAAAGAAGTGTGGTGTTAGAGGACTGTAAAGGAAGTGCTAGTGGCAATTTAAAAAGACAAAGATTTGTTCTGCTGACATGGATCAGAAAAGCCATTCTTACCACGTTAAACCTTCTCCCTGCCCACATGAACGCATGGCTCACTTCCTCACCTTTTCCTGGAATGTCACCTACTCATGTGATCTTTCCTAATATCCTCATTAAAAAAAAGTCCATAACTTGGCTTATCTAACTTCCTTGCCTCCCTTCTACCTCCTTTTTATGACGTCTCAGGGCACTGTATATTTTACTAATTTATTGGCTCTTTGTCTGTCTGCCTACATTAAACAGAAAACTGCAGGAGAGCAGGATCCCTGGACTGTTTTACCCATGATTGTGACCCCAGTGCTCAGCGTGATGGCTGTCTCACAGAATAGTCACAGTACACATTTGTTGAGTAATTGGAAGGAATAAGAGTTCAATTGGGCCTGGAGAATGAGGGGGATTTAGGTAGAGATTGTTGGAAGAAAGAGAATTCCAGATGAAGGAAATTGTCTAAGAAAGGAAGCAGCATGTTCCAAGGCTTGTTATGAGATGAGTGTGCTGGTCCATTGGCTAAAATGAGATGCAGAATGGCACAGCCTCAAAGTGTCTACATTAGGTGATTAGAGTAATTATGATTTAATTCTACAGGCAGCAGGAAGCCTTAAAATTAGGGTTTGTTAATTATAATCATTCCAGGTAATTCAAATATGGGGGCGGATTGAGGTTCTATGAGTTCTGAAGCTACTATAGGTTTTCTGCTTTTCTTTAGCAAAAACAAAACAAAAAAAAACAAAAAACAAAAAAACTGACTATAAATTGATGGATACTGAATTAGATATGACCCCTGGCTGTACCTCTTTTATGTCACAGTGCTGCGTTAGTGTGACAGGCACTCCGTGGTGGTAGTCTTTGCTTGGGCTGCTAGCAGTGAGCTCATGTACGTGCCTGTGACTGTAACCACTCGGATATATCCTGCCAGAGCAGATATCCTTATGCAGGTCCCAGGGATGAGAAGAGATGGCTGCCAATGAGGTCAGAGATGATGGGGACAACATTGAAAGTGACAGTCTTGAAGAAGCATGAGCTGACGTAGCAGTCTGTGGTGGTGGGAAGTCCTTTGTAAGTCCCAGAAAGAAGCCGGAACAGGGATGCTCTACTAGCTTTTTGGTAAAGTTGTTGTAGAACTCTACACAGGGTAACACAGTGTTAATTAGGTGGGAGACCGGGGGCAGCATCGAACAGAGGTGGTGAGGAGACAATGCTCATGGATGTTTGGAGTGGCTGGAGCAGGTATGAGTGCTCCAGATACACTCGTAATAGGACATGGCTACTTAGCCAAAGGAAAGAGAAAGGTCAAAAGGGGTCTTAAGTCTCCTCAGGATTCTAATTTGTGTTCTTGGAGTAAACTATAATTGTAAAAATTTTAATACTTTTCTGTGCATATGTGTTTTACAAATAAGCATATAAAATATTCCATATATTTTAGGAGGAACTATGCTCATTGCTTTACAGCTTCAAATTTGTCCTATTGGAAATGAAAGCAAGACATTAAGTAGGGTCTTAGTGACATGAAAGAGTACAGTTTTTTTCAAGTTCCCTTATTTATAGAGAAATGAGCGTAGGCAGCAGCAGGAGAACTTGGCTGTTAAATCAGGGTCAACAAGTAGAATTCAGCTTCAATGATTTTTAGCTCTTTTGTTTCACAAGTATAAACTCACCATGCTGCATTAGTGTGATGTTTAGAATGTTTTCTTTTTTAATCAGAAAAATCACCAAACAGAGAGTCACGTATATTCAAACTCCACAGCTAGAGACAATGACAACTGTCATCTATTTGTGATGACCTTGTGGCATGTCAGGAAAATCCCTCACACCTTAATGATTTAGTGGAACATTAAAATTATAATTGATTTAACCACACAGAGGAGGAAAAAATTATGCTGAGCCCTGGAAGCAGCGAGTCCTTGAACTGACTTTGCTTTGTGGAAGAGTTCCTGTTACTCAGTATGTTATATCCTGCTTGGGTTACATGGAACTTTCCAGCCAGAAGTCTCCCTTTTCCATGGTCTTAAGTTATAGAATTAAAACAATTAAATGAACTGTTCCTGGGTTTCTTCTCAGATGAAGATACTTATATACTTTTGAAATGCTGTTTTTATAGAAGTATTATAAAAAGTTATGTCAGGTTAGCAAACCCCTAATTAATAAGTCTCAAGTAAAACAGAAATTTTAATACTGAAAGTAGATTAAAAAAAATCCTCTAAAACTATAATTTGTCACAGGCATCGCCTTTCAAATAAGAAGCCAAAATTTTAGTGTTCAATGACATAGAAATGACAAGCTGATGCTTTGGCTATGGAGAAAGAAAATAGATTTCGTCTTCTTTGCCAATTCCAATAAACTGAGAGTGGCTTCCTGGGGCCCTGCGCTGGCTGAATTCTGAGAGTGCTTCGAGCTCCGTAGGAGAGAGAGCTCCGATCAATTAAGGAGCAGGGAGCCGCAGCATGTGTGCTACGCATTCGGCAACCACGGTGAAAGAGCGTTTCCAACAATCAATAGGAACTGTGGACTCACCAGATAAGCCACCCACGTCCATCTTCTTCAAGTTCTTCGCTTCCAGAATGACAACAGTCAGTTTGCCGGCAGTAGGGACATAGCGGAGGGAGAAGCAGATGTCGCCCAGCTTCTCTTGCTATGAAAACCAATGAAGAGATTTTAGTGAGTTTTCAAGTGAAATTAAAATGTTTGTTCTTAGACATTGTAATTTCCTCAGGAGGATAGTTATGACAGTTTGGGGCTGAAGACTTCAAAGTCTACGGGCATTTTTATAGTTGTCATTTCATGATCATGTGGTACTGGTCTTCTCTTTTTCAAGATTATCTAGTTCAGCTTTTAACAAATAGACTCTTTGTACTTTAACATCCAATAGAATGTCTATAATTCAGTGGCTCTGGAAATGAGACCAAGATGGCTGTCTTTGAGACCACACCGAACAGCACTACAAAACTCTGAGAAAAAAAGTCCTCTTGCTTTATTAAAGAGCTTTGTATGATTTATTTTTTTATTTATTATCATTTTTTTTTTTTTGGTTTTAGAGACAAGGTTTCTCTGTGTATCCTTGGCTATCCTGGACTCACTTTGTAGACCAGGTTAGCCTTGAGCTCATAGAGATCTACCTGCCTCTGACTCCTGAGTGCTGGGATTAAAGGCCTGCACCACCATGCCCAGTCATTACAGACAGTTTCAAACTGTCATGTTGGTGTTGGGCTTTGAACCCGGGTCCTTTGGAAGAGCAGTCAGTGCCCTTAACTGCTGAGCCATCTCTCCAGTCCCCTTATTGTTTTTTTTTTTAAATATTAGAATTAATCCATCTCAGGTTTTATATTTTCCTCTTTTAAATAAGATTATATCTAAAGGTCTATGTTTAGGGTTTTTGGAAGAAAGACTTCTTTGTTAAGCTAAATTCTATTCATTGTTGAAAAATTCTG
>CAJQZJ010000258.1:74936-102648 GCA_907164525.1 Lophiomys imhausi | reverse complement strand
TTGTTGGCATTATTGAGAAAGAGAGTAAACTAGAAAGTGGGGCCTGGCTAGAAGAAGTGAGTCACTAAGAGTATCAGCTTTATCTCTGAAATCTTTCTGTCACTTCTTCCTGACTTCCATGAGGAAGGAAGCCTTTTTTACTTTATGTTCCTGCCCCCATGCTATCCTTCACACAGTCTTACACACTATGGACTGAAAACAATGAAAATGTGGACCAAAGGAGATCTTTCCTGCCTTTACCTTGACTTTCTCCAGCATTTTGTCATAGCAGTGAAAAGAAACTAATACACAGGTCTCCATCTTAGATTTTTATGACACATTAGCAATTATAATTTTCTTAAGAGCTTGTGAAGCAGAAGCTCTTATGTCCGTTTCATAAGTAGATACTTGAGAGAGTTTTACAGAGTGGTGGATAGGTGGTCTCAATAGGAAACTGAAGCAAGATCATGTAACACTACATATGAAGTAATAATAACTAAAAATTCAACTGATGATTATATATTTATGTAAGATTTACCTTATAGTCCATTCTCATTCAAAACTGTATCTAACCTGATGTTCAAACATGCCTGCTCTTTAACTGTTCCTTCCAAGAGGCTAACTTCTATCTCTCTGTTATCCTCCACCTTTAACCATAAGTCTTGACCTGTCCTTATCTGTAAAAAATGTATCAGATTGAGTTGTTTTCATTATTTTTAATTGACATTGTAACCTGCCATAACTACCTTCCATGAATGCCCAACTCCAACATGACCTGCAGCCTGGCATTCGCACTATCATTACTACTTCTACCAATATCATGTCACCTCCACTTCTTGCCCATTCTTCATTCCAACTATCATTCACCCCCCTCTGTGTTTGAAATGAAGCCCTAACCAAGTCTGTCAGACTTTTGAAAAAGTCCAGTGAAACAATTCCTTAGATTCAGTCTCTGCTAATCCCAAAGCAGGTTGTATACTGATGGCTGAAACTATTGTTTGGAAGGCTCAATCCCATCTTTTTTTATGGTCTGCTAATCCCAAAGCAGGTTGTATACTGATGGCTGAAACTATTGTTTGGAAGGCTCAATCCCATCTTTTTTTATGGTCTGCAGTATGGGGTCCAGCAGTTCAGTGTTTCCTCTTTAGATATGTGAGTTCAACTGCTACCTGTTGACTATAGAAGGGCAAGGATTAAAAGTTCTACTATTGTTCTATGCCTTGCTCTGGGAACACAATGGAGGTCTTCTAAATAATTACAGGCTGCATGTATTGAAATGAGAAGCTCATTAGTCTACCACTTCACAAACAGTACTGATGCTGGTGTTCCATCAACATTGCCTCTAGTTTAAGCAACAGGCCAACTGATCGTTCACTGGGAGCTGCTCCTTTGTGCCTAGCACCGGAATACTGCCATGCTAACCCTGCCATGAAGCCAGAAACCAAATACTTCTGGAGGTATAGTTCTTCATCCATAGTTTCAAGACCCTGCTGAGTAGCAGCTGACAGATGAATGGTTTTGCTGGTATGATTATCTCATGAAGGGGCCTCATTACTATTAGGAATTTCAGCTCTATGTATAATTTATTTTAGTGAAGTAGCTTGATCACTAGGCGGAAACTGGCAGTTAGTGTTAGAAAGGTCCAACTGAGAGATTTAGAGAAATTAACCTGCTCTTTTAAACTACGGAGATGACAATCAGAAGGTACTTTTGTTCTGAGCAGTTTGATAATTCCATTTTTTTTAAAGCAGCCACCACCTAGAGCAGACACAAATTAAAGATTCTATGGACAACTACAGAAATCCCTTCCTTTTTTGAAAAGCATTATAGATATTAAAGGTCATCTCCAATGAACAAAAAGGCTTGATTGCAAATGAAAAATTTTTCATGGTTCCTACAGGACTGGCCATCATTTTCTATGTAAGAAAAGGGTTTGCTTTGGTGGCTCTGCAAATGGTCTAAGTTCAGAGACTTTTGGGAAATAATTTGCCTTTGAATGAGTTTTTAAAAGGTACTTAAAATCTCTCAGTGGCATGTCATTTAAAAAGGACATAATCTATTTATGCTAATTACAAGAATATTTTTCTGTGTTAAATTGGCAATAGATACTCTGAGTAGATTTTCTTTGCTCCAAGATTAGGATTCTATTTAGAGGTGACAAACAAATGGAGGTCTAATTGTTCAAAATTCAGAGTATTTACATATTCTTCATTTGTAAAAGTATTAAACTGTTCACTTTTTTTTTTTGAGACAGGGTCTCTCTATGTAGCCCTGAATTTCCTGGAATACTCTCTGCAGACCAAGATGGCCTTGAACTCAAAGAAAGATTCATTTACCTCTGCCTCCCAACCTCCAGGATTAAAGGTGTGTGCCACCATGCCTTGCTTAAAAAGGCCAGTAGGATGAATAATGGACAGTATTAGGTAATAGGTAATATGTTCTTTGGTGATAGAAGTTTTCAAATTCCTGATAATTCCAAAACTATGCTCATACTGAAGATTCTGTCAAATCGGTATTTACAATTAATGGAGCAGATGGTCACAGTGTGAATGCTGTTATGAAATGTACCCAGGCAAAAAAGACCAAATCTGCCCTAGCGTACAAATGCACACTGTACTGCTTAGGTGACTGGGGCAGTTTATGCCCTTGAACATTTTTTGTTGTGAAGATGCTGTACAAAACATTATTTTATATGATTTCATTGATTCAATTTTATCAAAACGAATCACTGAATTCTGCCATATGATTCTAAGCTGCAGTGTAGTCTCTGTGGCTACCCAGATAAGTAAGAATATAGTGCACCAATTCCACTACAAGATGTGGCAGAGATGATGTGGGAAGGGAGTCTTGTAACATTGTAGACTGTAGTGACAGAGCTAAGGAGGAAAAAGGCACCTTAATTGGAGATAACCCCCTGCCTCCAAGCATAGTCTTTACCGTTTTCTCCAAGTCATCTCAGATGCACACCCTTTTGCCAAACAAAGGTGCTTGCTATTCACAAGCATCCTTAAGACAGGTTTTCTTCTTATAACCAGAGCTAGCATGTATGGGGAGGGTATTAATGTGTAAGAGTCCAGGAAGAGCGTTCACCTGCACTGAGAGGAAGGCTAAGAAGGAAAAGAGTCCAGATGGACCTCATGCAGATGGCCAGTGTTTCAGGCTCAGGGATACATGAACAAAGCCTTTGAACCATTTGTCAGCTTAAAATGCATTACTTTTCTTACAGTGTGGAACTCAAGTGTCAAGTGATTTAATGAGAAATTGATTCATGCTTTGTGATACAATAGATTTTTCAAAATTTCCTCATATCTGCGTGTTTTGAGTAAGAGGCATAGGCAGTCCTATGAGAAGTAATTAATGGCTGAAAAGTGGACATTTGGTGTGACTGAAATAAGGCTTGCAAAAATAGAAAGCCAACGAGTCTATTAAAAGTAAGTAACAGCACCATTCAGCAAAGGGCATGGAAGCAGTACTGGCCAGCTGTGGGCATTAGGCTACCACGCACTTACTTAATGGAGATGTATTGGGTCCTGTGGCCCTTTGGTCAATAAATTATACAAAATCAATCAACAAAATAGTGGAATATGCTTGTTGGGGCATGTACTTTGGGAAAATATAAAGCATTCAGGAGCTAGGGAGTATCATTTAAAACAGTGGGGGATAAAGGGAAAGACAATCTATTAAAAATACTTTGTTACAAAATGATGTAATGTAGTCAATAGCTTGCATGCTAATTTAAAAATATTAAACATTGAAACAATCCCCAGGTAGATTAGGGGTGTTTTCAATGGGAAAGCATTTAAGGGACTGCTTAGCCATGTAGGGTCCACTTTCCTGACTCTATGACAGGGTCTTGATGGCATAGTTGTAGAGTCATCTAAGCTGGGAATATGTGTTTCCATGGTGAGCTAAAAAATACACATTTTAAGCCACTAAGTTTGTAGAAACTTGTGAGAAAGTAACAGAAACCAAAACACACCCAGTTCATTCTTCCTCTTAAAACTTCCTCTTAAAGGTTCTCACTCTACCTAATGCTGTGACCCTTTAATACAGTTCCTCATGTTGTGGTGACCACCCCAACCATAAAATTATTTCGATGCTACTTTGTAACTGTAATTTTGCGACTGCTATGAATCGTAATGTAAATATCTGATAAGAAGGATATCTGATATGTGACCCCTTTGGGGGTTTCAACTTACAACTTAAGAACTGCTGTTGAAGACTATCGTTTCTCTCATGTCTGTAATTGTCTCCATTATGGAGGTCACAGGTGACCCAATCGTGAGTGGGAGTAAAATCATAGATGCATCTTCATATTTATTTCTATCTCATACTTTCATTTCATTATTTATTTCATTGAAATGTTTTAACATAGTGTGTAGGCGCATCATAATCTGTACAAAATTTGTCTATAAATACAGATATATTGGGCAAATGTGCACATATCTTAGTATCAGAAGAAAAAACACACTTTGGAATGTTTTATTCAACATTAAAATGTGCCACAGGAGATTCCTTAGTCACTGAGAAATAGCACAGATTCTCAAGGTAGACAACTCAGGTTCAGTTTTAAGGTCTGCCACTTAATGAGTCTTCCACGGCTAAGCCTTGGGCAAATTACTTACCCCTCTGTGCCTCAATTATATATTAGATTTATTAGTTAGTGTGTATAAAGGAGTTAGAAGCCAATAAATAGGTGTTCTTGCTATCACTGAAACTTCTCATTTCAGCCACACTTCTCTAGTCAGTGAATGTGCTTCTCCTGTACATCCAAATATATTAAAGGAATTAAAAAGCTGCTGCCTCTGTTTATCCATGCCCTATTGGTTTTTCTGCATCCTTTTATTAAAATGCCAGTTGATAAGTTTTCTAATGCCACCCGTAGGACTAAACCATAAGTATTCCCCATGTCTTATTACCCATGAATCCTTGTCTGGATTTGCTGACTTCTTTCCTTTCCTTGGAGTCTGAAATCCAATGCTTGCTTAGTTTTTCCACCTCTCCAACTGTTCATTCTTTGTCATCCTTCTCAGAGCCTCATTCAAGCATTACTTTTCTTCCTAATCATTTAGGAAGATTATTATTAATAGGCATTTCTAAGATTTTGAGATTTAGGATATGGAGGAGCTTTCCACATTTATATCCGAAGCCTCCATCTTTTATCAGGCCCCAGACTCATCTATCCAACTGCCTACTTGCCCCTGAACTTCTCAGACACCTCTTAGACTCAAATGCTAATTCCCTATTTATGATCGGATATTCTCAGTTCGCCAGAGCTCACCAAACTAGTTTTCATTCCGTTTCACCAAATGACACCAGCATCTAACTAGCCGCCCCAGCCAGAAAATTGGGCATTACCATTGCGTGTTAACTTCTTCTGAAGTCTGATTCTGCTTTGTTAAACTGTCACCCTCACTCCTTTCACCACTACTTCAACATCTCACAGTCATTGCCTTTAAATGTATTTCTGGAATATGGTTGACAAGAGTCACTTTTGAAATTTACTCAAAAACCCTTAAATAAGTCTCCCATTTCCCTTGGAACGAAGACTCAAGTTCTGACCATGGTGCAATATTCCCTAAGTTCCATTTCCTGCCTCTGCCTCCATCTCACCCTATCCTGCTCAGCTCACCTGTGTACCATGAGGAAAGCCTTGCTCATCATCCTAAACATGCCTGACACCTGCATTCTCTCAGCCTTCACACGAACTGATGCTTTGGCTCGACACATTCTGCTCTTTTGCCATTCTTTTTGTGTTAGACAAATTTTGCTCATCTTTCAGACTTCATTTCCAAACTCACTTATTTACCTAGCCCATTCACACTGAATCAGGCTATTCTTGGGTGCTTTTGAAATATAACTAGTTTTTTAATCATATACCAATTTGTGTAACCATTAGATTAGGTTGTGTTCTTACGGATTTGGTCATCTATAGAATATGCTTTTATCTATGTGCACAAAACCTATTTAGGGGATGGTTTGTACGTGTCTATCATGTGTCCAGCTCTGGAATAGATGGCTAGCTGTTCATCCATGGCCATTCTCTTTTTGGACACTCTGTTAAGACCACATGCACAGCATATGAATTCCCTGAATTCAGATGTCACTGAGCTACTGGAATGTGAATGGAGTGATGTGCATTGCTTATGGAACCAGTCCCCTAGACTTGTACCTGTGATCTCTCCTGTGTGTGACAATGGCCTCTGGGTGGCCTTGGAAGCCACATGCTGAAGGAGAGCACAAGCTCGGATCCCTCTTGAGCTAATCAAGCAGAGTGGGGTCTCTCACCTCAGAATGTTTATGTCCTAGTAAACAACAACAACAACCATATTCTTTTCTGAACAATTACATATAAATGTCTTTTTGTGGATTTGTGACTCTTACCTACCCTGGATAAAGAAAAAATAATTTTTTGACACAGGGTGTTATGTAACCTTAATCATCCTCAAACTCACTATATGGCTAATAACCTGATATAATATAAATAATTGGATGAATGTTAACATTTTCAGAAGTATGATTAGTGATCCACTTATTATCCATGGGCCAGAAAAATTGGAAAGGATGACCTTATATCTGTAATATATATATATAATATATATATTAATCTACTTTCCTAAATGCTTATTGCATTCTCAGCATATTAGTCATGGTGCAAAGTGTTAGGAACAAATTCTAATTACAACTTGTCCTTGATTTTAAGGAACCCACCTTTCATGATGGAGTGATCAAGCATACAGCTAAAGGTTCAACAGAGTTATAAGTGCCCATAGAGAAATATTCATTAGGCAGGGTCTCTGTAGAGAAAATGGAGGCATTTGCTATGTGTAATCAAATAGAGGAGCAGAAGGTGGCAAAGCGTAGAACCTTAGACAATTTTTGTATCACTAAATATAAGCTATCAGATTAAGAGCCAGGCGTGGTGGCACACACCTTTAGTCCCAGCACTAAAGGCAGAGGCAGGCGGGTCTCTGAGTTCAAGGCCAGATTGGTCTACAGAGTGAGTCCAGGACAACCAGGGATACACACAGAGAAACCCTGTCTCAAAAAACCGAGAGAGAGAGAGAGAGAGAGAGAGAGAGAGAGAGAGAGAGAGAGAGAGAGGATTAAGTCAGTCTGGTGTGGCAGTGCATAGCAGGGGAGCTATGAATAATGATAATGATATATATATATATATATATATATATTTTTTTTTTTTTTTTTTGAGACAGGGTTTCTCTGTGTATCCTTGACTGTCCTGGACTCACTTTGTAGACTAGGATGGTCTTGAACTCAAAGAGATCCATCTGCCTCTGCCCCCTGAATGCATATTTTTTAAAAGCTTGAGGAAAAGATTTTGGATGCTTTCACCAGAAAGGAATGATAAATGTCTTTAGGAGAAAGACATCTTTAACCTCATTTAAAAGTGATATTGTGTATATATGTATGGAAACATCACAGCATACCATAACCATGTTAACTTTTTAGATTTTCAGGCATAGCAGACATCTATTCAATCATCTATGTACACAGTGAAATGTCATTTAGCTTTAAAAGAGGAATGCCTCCTTTCAAGGACAGGAATGAGCTTAAGGACATAAGGTGAAGTGAGACATGTCAGTCCTGGGAGGAAAACACTGGACGGTCTCACTGAAAGAGCCAAACTCAGAAATGTGGTGACCGGGACTGGGGATGGAGAGCCAAGAGAGGTTGGCCAAAGGTCACAGCATCTTATACATGTATACTTTTGGAGATCTGTTCTCCAGCATGTGACCCAGTTAACAATAATAGATCCTTAAAGCTCACTGAGAGTAGACTCAAACCGTCCTCACAACAAAAAGTGATAAAATCGTGAGCCACTGGCCTTGTTAATCAGTTTCATTTAGCCACATTGGGTGTTTATGTGTCTCAAAATATCCTGTTGTGCGCTGCATGACATTTATATTTACCTAATTGTTCTGTTATGTCCCAATAAAGTCAAGGCCAACTTAAAATTTAGAAAGTTTAAAAAATAGTTGGGCATGGTGGCACACGCCTGTGATCCCAGCACTTGGGAGACAGAGGCAGGTGGGTTTCTGTGAGTTCAAGGCCAACTTGGTCCATAAAGTAAGTCCAGGACAGCCAGGGATACACAGTGAAACCCTGTCTCAAAAAAAAAAAAAAGTTAAGAGACTCATGTAGTAGTGTGCTAGAGTGCCTAAGATCTAATTATCCATCTCCTTAGCTAGAAGTTTAGATCTCTACAAGTATTTATAATAATACAAAACACTGCTTTGCCCCCTAGTGGGTAACATTGGCGGCTGGCATGGTATTGGATTTAGTGGACAATTCTCTGAGTTATGGAAGACTTACCCAAGTGAGTAGAAGTGGGCAAAACTGGGAAAGGTGGTAGGTTCGGGTTCTAGCTTGGGGTGCTGTTTTTGCTAGTAACAGGATGGGTAGATTTGTGTCCCTGAGGTAGGGAGGTAAGGTACCCCTGTGTGAGGTACCCCAAGACGAGCCTTACCAAGTTGCTCTGCCCTTTCTCATTTTCTGTTCATCAGCCAGATAACCTAGATATTCTGACTCAGACTCAACTTTCAATATTCTGTTTTCTTTTCCGATCCTGACTTTAATGCTAAGGAGTGAAAGTGTCTCTCAGATAGGGATCTGAATCATGGGAACTAATGCTATAGTTTGTTAGAATGTAGTGTGAGTCCAGGTAGCTTCGAGATACAAGAACACACTTTTGTAATGCAGATTGCAAACACAGCCATAAAGGAGGTATTTTAAGTAATCATGTCAGAAAGTGGGCTATTCTTGAAAAACAACCCGTGAAGAGGGCATTTCTTGTCACTGCTAGTGCAAAGGCATGCATTTGGATGACTGATCTGTAGGCAGACTGACAGAGTAACACAAAAGTTTTACTAATCACACTGAACAATGGCACATCTTTGTTCGAAGAAGTTCTGTTATCCACAGCTGCATTACAGGGTCATCCTCATGAGCTCAGGGGCTATTACTGAGGAAGGGAATCTTCATGGAGGAAACTCAGAAGCTATGGTTAGAAAGGGGCCATTCTATCAAAAGGATACCTTCTCCTTTTCAATTCTGGGATGCTGGTGCCCAAGAGGAAATGCCAGGAGGAATGGCAATGCCCACGTGGTTCTGAGATGCTGCTGCCTTACCGAGCCACCACTATCCTTGCCAGGGAGTGATGGTGGATAAGGAGAGGAGTGTTCAGCACACCTAGCTCATGGGCACACACTGAGCAAGTAGTTTTCCCACCATTAAAATTGACAATCAATCCTTACTTTGTCTGTCTTGAGGTTGGGCAAGGCTCGTCTGTGAGCCAAGAAGATCATAAGGCCACAAAGCAGAGAAATAAAAGTGAGAAAAAGAGCATGGCATAAGGAAGTTGAATCACCCTGAGCTGGCATGGAGAGATAAACCCATTTTAAGTTGGTTTAGGGAGTTGAGAGGATGGCAGAAGTGATTAAAAAAAAATCTTTTATGGGGTCCATCCATGGCAAGTGGAAGCCCTGTAATTATAAGGAAGATGGAAAAATGATGAAATTAGTAAGAACAACTAGAAAAAGGAATGAAAGACAGAAAAGTATGAGAAGGAGTTGAGGAAAAAATGCAATTAAAGTAGATTAAGCATTCTGCTTAATCATCCATTGAAAGGAAGCCAGAAGGAAGAGGGGATCCCGGAAGTCAGCAATTTGGGAATCAGGTGGGAAGATTTTAAAGAGTTTTCTGGGAGGAATCACTTGAAGGCTGAGAGCTGCTGCCCACTTAGGGACGGTGTGGTGGGATTCTAATTATTAGAGTCACCTGGGGAGCATACAGAGTCCTCTGCAGCCGTGCACATCCATAGATACGGAGCTTTCATAGGATCCAGAGGTAAGGTATTCTGGAGGCCGTGAGGGAGGGAAAGCATGCGGGGCTTTATTGATTTCTCCAAGCACGCTAAAGACAAAAGACTGCTCTACAGAATTGGGAAGGGACATGGGACGAAAGACATAAGACAATCGCACTGGAAATTAAGCAGTGATGATACATTGAAACTTCCCAGCAGCAGAGAGGCATAGAAGCAAGGGCAGCAAAAGCTAAGTATGAAGCAGGAAACAGGTGAGATGGGCCTGGATACTGTGCTTCTGTCCAGAGCAGAAACGGGCCTGGCTAGTGTTGAGGCAGCCAGGTTCAGCCCCTGCAGGCACAGGTCACATGAGCAGAAAGGACCCAAAGAAGATCTTAGATGGAACAAGGTAGCATGTGGTGCTGAACAAGACAGGAAGGTATGTAGTGGCCCTAAAAAAAGGTTCTTGCCGGGTGTGGTGGCACGTGCCTTTAATCCTAGCACTTGGGAGGCAGAGGCAGGCAGATCGCTGGGGGTTCAAGGCCAACCTGGTCTACAGAGTGAGTTCCAGGACAGCCAGGGCTGTTACACAGAGAAACCCTGTCTCAAAAAATCTATTAAAAATTTTAAAAGGTTCTTTGGGGGTGGAGGGTTATATGGAGGAAAATATGGACAGTGTTAGGTGCTATTTATGTTTCTTTAAAAATCATTTTTGAAGGTGCAGTAGGTATTTAGATAAATTGGGAGCAAAAGCTAAAATAAAATTGCCTAAAGAAGATGGTATACGTAGAGGAAATATCCCTACCTGGAAATGGAGAGGCTTGTGTTTGAAGTCTACAGAGGGAGAAGAAAGAAGTGGGAATAGAGAGGAGCCAAGGTAAGGCATTCAGAAATACAAAAGAAGGCCAGGGAAGACAAAGGGGAAGATAAAGGGGAAGACAAAGGGGAAGACGAGACACAGATAACAGGCTTTGCATGGTGAAGTCCAAGTCCTAGATAAAGAAATAAAGGAGACTGAGACAAGAGGGAGGGTAGGATCACAGGATGAAAAGGAGTAGCTTAAAAAAGGCTTAGTGGTACAAAGTACACAGGTGCAGAGAAAGTTCTGCCCGCAGTGACACTATGTAATGGAAAAGACTGTGCCAAAGACTGCCAGCAAAATGGCACTTTACAATGAAGTACTTCTAATAGCCCAAGACAGGGGGCTGGGCCTTCTTGAGGGAATGGCTTGTGAGTGTTTTTTCTGCATGTATGTCAGTGCACCGTGTACATGCAGTTGCCCGGGGAGGCCAGAAGAGGGCATCAGATCCCCTAGAACTGGAATGACGGTTGCCAGCCGCTGTATGGGTGCTGGGACTCAAGCCTGGCCCTTAGCAGGAACAAAAAGTGCTCTTAGCTGCTAAGCCATCTCACCATCCCAGCTTGTGGCTTCTTGATGTTTACTAATCAAAGAAGGCTGCTAGCTACAAGGGTGAGCAGTCTACTAAGGGAAATGTTGTTAGGTGTGTGAACATGTACCCAGTCAGACTAGCCAACACTGTGAAGGCCCCTGGCTCTCATGGTCTTCAAACCCAAGAAGGATTACAAGGCAAGAGGTGGGAGAGCTGTTGGAAAGACATAACTGATTTTTGGAGAGACCCTTGGAAAGGGTGGTGTCCCCTGAAAAGACATTAGCAACACAAAGGACAAGTAGCAGAGATAGGGATAGGTAAAGGATAAAGGCCACAGACATAAACAGGAGAGCCCTAGAACAATCATTGAAGCACACAAAGGAGAGGTGCACACACGGACAGACACACACAGACAGTGCTGCATGAAGGCAGATCCAAAAGGGGTTGCAGGAAGCCGGTCAAGGAGAGGGACAACCGACAGCCCACAAGTTCCTGTCGCACTCTGTGAGTGCTGTCCCTCTGCTGGCTGCCTTCCCTTTGTCTTTCCTCTGCAGTCCTTATTGTCTCGCTTGTCATCTCTTTAGGACACTTTCCCTGATCATTGTCCTTCAAGGATGTCCATCCTCTCTCCCTGTTTCTATAACACCTTTCCAAATTCCCAGGCTATGACCGATCACTTCTCTGATGCTTTTCCTATGCATCAACCGACTTTGCATTGCACGGTATCAGTCACGAGTTAGAGGTCGGTACAAAGCTGGAGGTAGGAGACACTGTGTCTTACTCAGCATAGAAAAGGGAAAAAGGGAAATTCTTAGTCTGGGTGCTTGAGCAAGGAAAGCTTGGAGTTAGCCGATCAAAAGTGTAAGGAATATAGGGGATGATAAAATTATGCGCAGTCATGTAAAATAGAGCTGTGTAGATGCACAGCTGATAATCAAAAGGTTGTCTGAATACTTATCATGTGGTGTTTCTTATTAAAGAAAAAAAATCTAAAAACAGTTGTAGGGCTTGGGAGACTCAAGCCTTTGGGGAAAATGAAAAGGCCAAGAATACTAAATAATGACCACGAAGGTGATCACTAGATAATATAAATGTAGAAGAATGAGAGGCAAAGAGAATGCCATCTGAAACTAGGGAAATGGACTAGATTTAAAGAATGGACGTAAGTAGCACTGGAAATCTTGACGGTTCCAGAGAGCATGGCACTAAATTTATATGTGATGATGTCGTTGCTTTTTATAGCAACTAGTAGTAATAAAATGAAACTGAAATATAAAAAGCTTGGACATGCTAATTAATGCTTAGCATTTACATCCTTTTCTAGTTTTATCCTCTTTGGTATGTGTGTGATGCACATGTATGTGCGCATGCTCACTTTTGTGCTCACATATATGTGTGCTTGTGTATGAAGGCCCGGGGCTGATGTGGAATGTCTTCCCAGTTGTTCTCCACCTTATTTTCTAAGACAGGATCTCTCACTGAACCTGTACTTGTGTTTTTTTGTTTTGTGTTTGTTTTTGTTTTTTTTTTTTGAGACCGGGTTTCTCTGTGTAACATCCCTGGCTGTCCTGGAACTCACTCTGGTAGACCAGGCTGGATTCGAACTCACAGAGATCCACCTGCCTCTGCTTCTGGAGTTCTGATATTAAAGGAGTGCACTACCATGACGTGATTGTACTTGGCTTTTTAAAATATGGGTATTAGGGACTGATCTCAAGTCCCCATGTTTGGACTCCAGGCACTTTACTGACGGAAGCTTCTCCGTGGCTTTCTAGGTTAATGTCAGGGGAGTAATCATTTTCAAGAAAGAGGATTCCCCTGCCCCACACCCAGTTTTTATTTTATCCTTGGTTTTAGACATCTTATGGCTGGGCTATAAGATGATGCAGAAGAATTGTGCTAGATCTAGATTTAGTTGGATTTTGTATCAAGAATACAAAGAATCTTGATAATTTGCTAGGTGAGGTAGAGTGCTTGGGTATCTGAACAGTTGTGCCTGATGGTAGGAGTCCCTCAAAATACCTGTGTTGATATCCCAACTCCAAGGTTAGGCAGTGAGGGATATGACTGGGTCATAAGAGCCAAAACTTCAGGAATTGGATTGTGACAAAGAGCAAAGAAGCCAGAGGGATCTCCTTTGTCACTTCCTACAAGTGAGAACTGGTAAAGCAGCAAGACTTCACTAGAAAATCTAAGAAGATACTTTAAAAATTGTGTTGCAAGTTAGTATGAATGTTGAGTCAGATATAGGACTTTAAACTCATGGAGATGGTTAGATAGTGGAATGTTAAAGTCAGGTACCAAATACATATGGACTGGACATTGGGAATGTACGTTAAGCCATATAACCCTCATAACTGTGGCCTAATTACCTCTGTTGTTTTGTATTGTATTATTATAAGAGAAAGAGCCATTTGTTGGACTGAAAGGGGAAACTGTAGGGGGAAATAAGATGTACCTTAAACTTAAAAGAAAAAAAAAGGGAAGAGGATGGGGGGTTGAGGGTGGGAGGGTGGGACTGGAGGGGGAATAGGGAGGGGACTGCGATTGAGATGTAACTTGAAGAAATAAAAAATAAAGGAAAAAAACCCAAAAAACATAAAAAAAAAGAAAACAAATTTCAAATTTGCCAATGTTCTCCTCCCAGGCTGCAGAACTTGAGAAAGGTTTCTATTGTTTGTGTCACCTACTTATGACCCTTGTATAATAATCTTTTAATTCTAAATGTTCTCCCTTAAATTTCTTATATTTCTTTTAGTTGAAAGATTATTTTGGATTAAAACAAGGTATAAGACCCAACTCTGACTACTACCATGTTAGTCACATTTAAGGGAATGAATCACTGTCATCTAGATAGAATTCTGTGGGAATTATATGGATTCTTTACTGAAGATAAAAAGGAGTAAATCAAAGCCAATTTTTATGTCTCAGCCTTGCCTGATCTACCTGAGAGGTTTGTAGTATCAATATGAAAACAATAGTCAGATAACTGGCAATAGAAGCACAATCATCCCCATGCACAGTCTGTTCAAGTCAGGTTTCAGGTGTAGACGAGATATAAGGGACAGCAATTGTGGGCATATAGCTAGGTGATTTGAGTACACGTGTTCATCTTAGTGATGTAACTGAGGTGGCAACAGGAAGGGACTTTAGCTACATCTAGGTGAGAGGGGATTGGTTAAAGGCAACAGGTGAACCAGGCACTGTATCCAGCCATGATTCTTAGTGGTCTCATCTGCATGGTATTTCTTTCAGTTTTTGACTTTTATCTCTAAAGTGGAGAATTCCTGTTCTCATTCATTCCGGCTTAAAGGTTGTACATCTCATTAGTGTTCCTCCCATGTGGCCTTAAATGTACAGCTTGTTGCAGCAGAGTTACAGAGAGTCATGATCATCTCTAAAGTACATTTGAAAGTCAAGATTTCTCAAGTTGTTCATTTTGCAGAAAAGATTTCGTTTCCATCTGGTTTGCCTAGGGGAAAGTTCACTGGTGTCCTTTGTTAAGAAAATTGGAACATCATTAGGGAATTCAGTGGCTCCTTGCGTGAGTGTGTGATGTCAGTAAATCATATAAGCAAAAGTAGAGTTTATAAGCGCAAAAGTAAGAATGAAAATTTGAATGCAAGCCATTCTTCTCAAAGGTAAGTTGTTTGCTTCATTTTGCAAGTGCTCAGGCTGACAACTGGAGGGACCCTGATGAGATGGCCGGGAGCTTTTAGTTATGTAAAGCACAGTGCAGATTTTTATGAGAAATGACTGCCAGAAGACATTTTTAAAACAGCATATGTTATGTAATTGCAACTTATTTTAAGCTACAACAGCTTTCTTCTTTGTTTGTAATGGCATTTTGTTGTCAACTTTTAGCATCACATTTTAATGAAGGAAAGTTAGTAAGTTTCTAAACCATACAAGTGAGAAAACGGACCCATACATTTCTGGTGAGTTTATCAGAAGGATCACACTATCTTGTGATTTTTATTCTTATGCATTACTCATTCTCTGATTTTATTATGCAACACCCCACAGAATGGCGAGCAGTGCTATCTTTTACACTTGTAGAAATGCCGTAATACTCTATGCATGTTTGTACCAACACGATGCTTTCATGCTGTTTGCAGACATTTATTGAAATGTAGGTCATGGAAACATTAACTGTTGTATGACATCATGCTGCCAAAGGATAAAATTGAAGTAATCCTTATTTCCACTGCTTTAATGTGCAAATTAGTTTTTTGCAACTAAAGAATATATAGCTTTGAACTACTGCATAAAATTAAAAATGTTTCAACTAATACAAAGAATGTAAGAAATTCAAGGTAGAATATCAGGAATTAAAAACTGAAAAGACTGTGCAATTGTGTTATCCGAGAAGAGGTTCCAGGCAGTTGGAATCCTTGAATATTTGATAGCATGTGGTTAACAGAGATGAATCATAGATACAGAGACATACTTTTGTGAGGTTCTCAGGGCTAACAGAGTGTTGTAGGTTTAAGTTTTTGGGACAAATTACTAAAGGGGGAAAAAAAAGAAGTAAAGAAAATGTACGATAGTGAAACAGGGACTTCTATACATATCCATTGCAAATTAAAGGTAGAGAAAGGGGCCAAAGGTTTTGCTAATGGGGTGAGGCTGGCACAGAACACACGTTTCCTGAAACATGTTGTTTCCATTATAAACTATTGACACTCGTCAAGCATATAAGCATACAGTAAAACAGGGGCTGCTGAAAATGGTCCCGTGGGTTGAGGCACTTCCTACCTAAGCTTGACAAGACCTGAGTTTAAAGTTGGAAGGAGAAAACTGTCTCTCCCCCCACATCACGTGCGTGCGCATGTATACACACACACATGCATACACATACACACACATGCACACATACACACACACATAATGCATGCTAAGAGTTAACAGAATGAAATGGTGCAGAAGTAAACTGGGGCAGCTGCTGCAGAGCTCACCGAGGAAACAGTTTCCTTAGCTGATAAGTTAGATAAATCAAGAAAGGAAAACAGACTGGAGACCAAGTCTATACTCAGAAAAGAGAGTGGGTTCACACAAATTGCAGTCAGTCAGTTTCGTGCTGTGGGTGGCAGGCAGCCTGCTGATAAGTGTTGGCTTATAACTCACTAGCTGTGTGATCTGGGCATATTCTCAGCCTTGTTATCCTTATCAGCAAAATAAGAATGCTAACATTGACACCAAAGTAACACGTGATGTGCACACAACAGAACCTGGCACCCCGTAAGTGCTCAGGAAATGTTGGCCATTGGCAGTCACAAGCTATCTTCTGGGGAACAGCTTCTCCATTACCATTATAGATATCATGATCTCTGTGGATGGACAGATCAAGGATCTGTCCTAGGAAATAACTCTCTAAGATACTATGGCTATTAAAACTTACAGCACAGTTTTGGAGAGCATCAAAGTCCATGGTTTTCTTTCTCTGTAATAAACATTTCAGGATGTTTAATTTTCCTCCTATACTGGATCATATTTAATAATACCCAGTACTCATCATATGGCAGAAAGACTACTGTTAGAAAGTTCCTGAACTGAAAAAAAAATTCTCATGTCAGGATCTCTCTGGTGTAACCATCCAGAGGCAGAGTTTTCATCTTGAGTATTATTCATCAGCTGTTAAGCAATTTGTACTTGCTTTCATGCCTTCCTAGGTGAACGGGATGCAGCTGCTAAAATTCCTCAATGACCACCTCGAGGTCTTTCATGGACATCTGTAGGTGTTCAGGTAAAAGAGTTTCTCAGAGGAGCTGAGCATGTACAAACACAGGCTCCCAATTTTCCTTTGCACTCCTGAGGTTGCCTCAGTTAAATTGACTGACTGAAAGGAGATGTAGTACATTGCCTTGAATCAGAAGGGGTGGTTGAACCTATTGCTCTCTCTTCATAGGGATTTAATGAGATCAAATAAGATCAAAAAGGTAAGGAAAGTTTTCTGCAATAGAAAAAAGATAAATGAGACAAACCCAGTATTCAAATCACAAATTAGAAATTTAGAAACCTGGTTTACCCTTTACATGTTGAGAGACCTTGAAGAGATTTTCTGTTTTCTCCCTCAGCTTACTACTGTATAAAATGGGGCCAACAGCTGCTGATGTCAACTGGTTGTTGTAAGGATTGAATGACAGAAGTTACAAAAAGCACTTAGAGCAATTCCTAGACTATGGTAAATGCATATGTGTGCCAGTTTTTCATTAGTATTTCAAGTACAATAGTATATCTATCCATATGCAGTTGACACGAAGTTAAAAAATAATGGTTATCCTTTTATATACTCTACCAGTTCTTGTACATCACTAACACAAAGAAGATCTATTTTCATTGATTTAATTAATGAATGGATAATGGCATCATGTATATACAGACTTATCAACCTGAGCAACTCTTCTTACCATGTTTTTCTTGGACTTAAGGAAGAACACAAGTAGCAAGGAGTGGGGCTTCATCTGTACCTATATGGAGATGTGTATTTCACACTGCATGGACCCTCTCGAAGGTTTTCCTTTCTCCCGAAGGGATGACCAGGGCCTCTTCATGAGGTGGGTCTTGCAGAGTTGAAGACCACTAAATCCTACCTTTTGATAAATCATAGTTTGCATTTTGAGCCTCATTGGCGCTCTCAGCAGCTCCGAGTTTGCATCAACAGAAGCTTGGTTGCAGTGGTTTAATATATGTGGCTGCTCAATGGGACATGGGGAAATGAAAAAAAAATCACAAAATCCCTAGGGAAACTTCAAATATACCAGCCTCAAATGCAAGGAGGATAGTAAGGCTTATTTCTCAAAGAATGAATTTGGCCTTTGGCTTCATTTATGAGCAATTTTATGAATGTCATTTGACTGGCAAAGTGATATCAGAATAGTAAAAAAATGAAAAACCATCAAGCAATTATAGGCATAAATACTATTTAGAAGAATATGAAGTCCTTAATATAAGGCATTGAATTAAACTACAAAAAGGGAACACTAATGTGATCTTAAGTAGAAATGAATTATTTTAATCAATGACCAAAACAAAACTTATGTTTTCTTTAATATTTGTAAGTCTTTCTATAATTTTATGTATTCCTTTATATGCACATTTGCCTACCAACCAAATAAGGATTGAAATTACTTTTAATACTTCTCTATTCCCAACCTTTCCATTTAGCCACTAAGAGGATTCTATAATCTAGCTCTTTTTAAAAAAATTATGTTTAGTCTCCATGGCTATATAGTTTCATAGGCCCGGCAACAACCTCCTCATGGAGGAACAGTCTCTAACACAGCCCTACTACCAAAAGGTGAGTCTCTAAACACGTAAGTGATGTGGCCACTGGCTCCTTCCTCACTATAAGGAGAAAGGACCACCTCCCATCTTAAGAACCCTTCTTTATTTCTCTGGCTCACCCTTGCTGTTCCTTCTTCTCTTACTTGATCTAATCAGATCTGTATGTACATATTTTCAGCCTCTAAATGTTCCCAGTGCTCTTCCTGATTGCTCTTTTTTGAAGTCCTTATCTCAACATGTTGAAATCCTGCCATCTTTTATAACATACTTCAATTCACATTTTCATCACTTCCCCCCTTAGCTTCCCACTTCCACACAGCATCAACCCTTCTTTGTTGGCTCCAAACTCCCTGGGTACAAATAAGGCATCTGATTCATCTCCATATTGTGCCCAGCAAGGCATGAACTTCAGATGGCAGCTTGCTGAGTTGAAACGTTGAATTATTGAAACCTTCTATGGAGAAACCACTTCCTTGGCTTTTATGTTTCACTTCATATAGTCAAATGTGGAAAGCACTGAGCCAAGGTGGCTGGGAAGAGAGGGGATATGGGCTTTGGTGGTTGTAGATTTCCTGGATCACAGGCTTTGGAGTATGGTTGATGAGAATTGAAATAAGAGACTGTGACTCAGAGGTTACATGTGATCCTTTGAGGGAATTCCTACACTGTGAAATGAAGATAGCATCCCCTCAGTATTAGTAGGAAGGCTGAAGGTTTTAATAGCTTGTGTAACTTGGAACACAGTACTCTTAATGAAAATTAACAAACCTTTTTATACATTAAAAACTGCGGTGGTACTTTCAGAGTACTCTGAAGGTAGAAAATGGTATTTGCCACAGATTTTTGAAGGAAAAAAATAGGATTACACCTGTGAGTTGTTGCCTAAAGCAAACCATCAGATTTTCAGTACGAAGAGGCAAGACCTCCTAAAACTATTGTTTACTACTTATCCTTAATGAGCACCTTACAGGGAGTCCCTATTTCCATATTTGTCATAATTTCATTTCCAGCTAAAATAGCCAAAACTTTAGAACTCACAAGGAAAGTGACACAGTTTGGCTATTTTGTTCTTCTGCTCTTACAGTCACCGTAAGGTATTTTCTGTCAGAGGTCAATACACATTTTTTCCAAGGTTGGGACAGAACCCATTGTCTTTAACATGTTAACTTCAACATCTTCCTTTTCCTTTATGCTGGAATTTGAAACCAGAGTCTATGCATGCTAGGCAAACACTCTACCACTGATCTCTACTTTTCTTCTCTCTCTCTCTCTCTCTCTCTCTTCCTTCCTTCCTTCCTTTCTTTCTTTCTTTTTGATATGGTCTTGTTAAGCAACCCCAGCTAGGCTTAAAACTTTGATCTTTCTGCCTCAGTCTTCTCAGTGTAGGGATTATAAGCACGAGTCACCATGCCCAACTCCTAACAAATGCATCTTTTAACTATTTACAGACAACAGATGTATCTATGCTATGGAAAGGGAGTATGTGTGTATGAGTGTGATCTGATGTACCTGAAATTAATATGACAGTTAATCTTTAAAATGCCACTTTCAGTTCTCAGCTTAAGAAATATTTCTGGGCTGAAGAGCTGGCTCAGTAGGTAAGGTGCTTGACTCTAAGTCTGATGACTCAAGTTTGACTCCTAGAATCCATGTGCTAGAAGGAGAGAACCAACTTCTGGAAGTTGTTTTCCGACCTCCACACAAGTGAGCATGTGTGCACTTCTCTCTTACACACACACACACACACACACACACACACACACACACACACACACAGAAACACTCACATACAATGTAATTTTGAACATTAACTCCAACTAAAACCAATAACATCAACAAAGGATTACCAATCTGTTCCCCCCTTGCAAACAGCATAAAAAGGAAAAAAAATCTGTGTATTGCCAAGATACTAAAAATAGAGAGTATCAAGACAATGGTCTTTCATTTTAAAATATTGAGTCAGGATATGAAACATTTCTTGTTTGTCTCAGAACAAAATTGGGATTCTTTTTTTTTTTTTTTAAAGGGCAAATAATCGACAACAAAGCCCTCTTAAGTTTGCTGTCATGGTCCATCACATGTCCCCGCTTGCGCTCATGAACACTGAGTTGACTTCTCTGGTCTGATGACCACATCTCATTTTGCCTTGCCATTTGGCTTATTCCAGCTCCTGCCTAATAATATTTCAAAATGACATTCACATTTATGTAAGCCAGTGCACAAAACAAAATTAATTTAACTCACAACCACATGTTAATATTATTACTTTTGACACCATGGAAAACTTATTAACTATAGCTTGTCACAAACCTCTCAGAGAACGTAAACCAGCTCCAACACTGAGAAAAAGGAATTTGATGGGAAGGATATGATAGATTTCTAGATATGACACAAAATAAACTAGCTGAGATTTTTTACCTTAATTATGCTAAAATGAACCATCTTTTATGAAAGGCAGGACAATTTTAAAATGCTTTTAAAAAGCATTTTATGGCACACACTTTCAGCTTTAGTTTTTCTTCTGTGCATGAAGATGTGTTTGTATTTGAAGAGGTGGTAGGCAATACAAGCAGCACAATTTATTAGTTAATGTTCATCAGAGTATAGCCTCAGGGTGTAGGAGAAGGAAGAAGAGAAAGGGGGCTAGGATTCATGGCGCGCTTATCAGCGCTGAGTGTTTTCACGTAGTGTATCTCATTTCATCTTGTCAGTAACCTGAGCAGAGGTTTTGCATCCTCCATCTTACTCACAAAGAAATGAATGCCAAGGGAGCTCATCAGACCCCTTCAAGTTCTCAGAGAGAGCATGTTTGGGCAGTTTGAACTAGTCTGTCTGACTCAAAAGACACCTCTCCGTTTTTTTTCTTTCTTCTATGAACTCTTTCCATAGCCACACTCAATTGATAGAAAAGAAAAGCGAATAGGAAACGTAGGCCTTACATGAACTGGGCTACTCTTTCTCTGTTTTCTGTAAATTGCAGGTTTCATAGAAATGATCTCTGTGTGTGTGAATGTGTGGGCATATGCATCTGGAAGTCAAAGGTCAACTTTGGGTATGGTTGCTCAGCAGTATTGATCCTTGTTTGTTGACGGAGGGTCTAGCCCATCAATAAGATCCTCTTTTCCCCAGGGATGAAATCATAAGTGTATTCCACCGTGCCCGGCTTTTTTCTCCTTGGGTGCTAGGATTTGAACTTGGGTCCTTAGGCTTGTGCAGCATACACTTTATCAACTGAGCCATCTCCCTAGCTGTAGAAATGATTTTATAAAATTTCCTGCATTATCCAAACCTGGCATTTATAAAGAAACTTGACTTTGACATCTAAGACGCATGAGAAGTCTAAAAACAAGTTCTATATACTTTTGTTTTGAAATTAAGCATGCAACAGTATTTTCTTTGTTCAGTGTCCAGTGGTCTCTTGTTCCATATTCACCAAGAAGGAGATTATATGTTTCCTTTTTAGCCTCAAGACAGCCCTTTCCAGTCCAGGAAGGTATACTTGTCACACTGGGAAGCTGTGATTTAGAAAGTGACATAGTAAGTGCTGGGAAGTCATGTTCCCTGAGCTTCTGGTGGACCAGCTACGGAAGCAGACCTCCTTAACTGTCAGGAGCAGGTCAAGAGTCTTGGAGAAATGAGTGGAGAGTTTGGCAGCTTCCTAACTGCCCTGCTCTCCCCAGGGTGGGGAAACATCCAAAGGTTGTTGTAACACAGCAAATGTGCCAGCCATTATAGCTTCCTGTGGTGGCCAGAAAAAGGAAGTCATCATTTGGTTACTTCTTACAGCCCAGCCATCATTAAAAATGTAAGTTCTTAGAATAATCCAGGTTTCAAGAGAGTATATTTTGACCAGTGTGAGTGTATGATATTTGTCCAAATTGTTGATGTCCTTAAACAGTGTTTTTTTCTGCCACACTAACAGATTATAGCTCCTTATTTTGATTCAGTCCACTGAGTATGGAAAAGCCACCACAAAAGCTTTCTTTGCCAGTCATTATTTAAAATGGAAGCCTAGTTAATGTGCATGTGCTGCTAACAGGACTCATGGAAAGTGAGAAGTAAAAGGACGAGGGACAAAGTGGTGAAGTGCCCCCTCTTTCTGAGGAGTCACAGTGAAGACCCCTAAAAAGAATCTCTTCTGAAACCAGAATATTCTGGACTGGCATTTGAAAAAATTAATGATTTGTTATGTTATTTGTTATGCATCTCCATGTGTGCATGCATTTATTTCCCTGTATGTGTGTTAAAAATGGGACCCTGAAGAATATAATCTTAGCATACAAGATGTTTATTCCTATTGCATACATTCCCAAATTATCATATGTAACTATATGCTAATGCTTCTAAAACTCTGATAAGTGCAATTGTATCTATATTTATAAATGTAATTTTATATTTGCCTTTTCTACTTAACATACTAATGGATTTTCCCATATAATTATATCTCATGGCTACCTAATATAACGTAGCAGCTCTGTGACCACTTTGTTATGGTTGTACACGGAGCCCACATAATTGCGAGTAACTCTAAGTTGGTACAAGAGCATGAGGACCCACAGTAATGCAGCCATGACAATAGAGGCTCAGTTTTGTTTGGAATTTTGTTTAGCATAACTCATTATAAAGTGAAACTCTACATTCTGGACTGTTTTGTGTGTGTGTGTGTGTGCTAACAATCCTTATTAAAATAGATTTTTTTTTTAAGTTTTAACTTGCAACATTTTTGACAAGCTACTACCTGGTAGGAAAGTCAACACAATGTGACTTTTTTTTTTTTATTATATTCATCCCATTGACCACTGAGGGCTGCCGCCTGCGGGCCTCTGCCCAAGTAAGATAGCCAGAGGCGGATCTATGAAAACCCACTCTGCTCAACTCATCCCCTAAATCTATCACTGCAGCACACAGCTTCAGGAATCCCTTTCCTCCATTTTTCACTGTCAAAAATGGATTACTTTAAGAGAAACCAAAACCTCAACTCCTGCTATCATTGTTTGTCAAAGTAATTGGAGAGAGAATGTGATGGGTCTTCCAAAAATACAGGGGGAGATTAGGCAGGAGAGGGAGAAAAAGAGAGGGCACAGAAGGCTTGATTTAGATTGATGAGACAGCTCCTTTCCTTCCATGGCTTTGCTTTTTAAACACTTTTTTTTTTTTTTTTTTGATGAATCATCCCATGGGAGATCACCATGTCTGTTCCCTTACCTTGAAGCAGGTCTATAAATCTCTGCCCCAATTCTTATTAAAAAAAAAAATCTCCCAAAGAGGTAGTTGCTCACATGGATACCTGCTTTAACATTTCACACTTCCAGAAAGGTCTTCTCAGCTTTAATTGTTTCCTCCCACACTTGCGTGTCTTCCTTTCTCCTTGGACTAAGGGGTATTCAGGCAGTCATTCTTTATGGACTTAAGTGGCTACCTGGCCCCCTAACTAATGCAGTCACCACTGACATCTCCCATTTCAAGTGATTGTGGTGTACCGACTTTAAGAGTCTGAATCAAACTAGAAACTACAAGGCTGGAAAGAAGACTTTGAACCAGACCCTAGGTGTGCATGACTTCCAGCACATGTGAAAGTATGCAAAAGTGAGGCCATTTTACCACATTCACTGGTGGACATTAAAAGATGATGCTAAAAGATGATGCAAAAGTGAGACTAAGTACTTTCATATCAACCTACAATTTGCTCATAAACATAGAATCAGAAAGGTTCAAATAGATGGGTCATGAAAGAGTCCAAACAAAGGCAGGCTTTACTCAGAGTTTTATTTTATTTACTTGTTTTTGAAATCTGAGTTTTAAATAGCAAGGCTGAGGCATGGAGGATGATATCAGCAGCACTTTCTATTTGGGTCCAGATGAGTCCTCAATTGCCACAGGCTCAGAATACGTTTAAATAACTTCTATCTTAAATTGAGATCTGTGGGAGATTTTTAGCTTGCCGTGTACAAAAATCTTTGTTGAGGGATATCAGAAGCTGCATTTTGTAGGAACCGTTTCTGCTCTCAGTTCTGAAGGCAAGAGCATGTGGTTTTTCTCTGGAGACAAGGCATGCTGAAGCATTTCTTAAGGAACAAGGCACAGATGCACATGCATAATGGAGAGGAGGTGGGTCACCCCATCAGGGCACTGAAACACTAGCAAGCTGTCTGTGCTCCATTCTTAGCCTCCACTTCCTGCTTTCGCCCTGGCACTCTAATAGCTGGCTGGGCACGCAGCTCTGAGCTCTACTTAGAGAACATCACACAGTATCTTAGGCATTATCTGCCAGTGGAGATTACACATGATGAACCTATTTCTGCTCCCAGTTACTTAAGTTCTAGCCCAGGGCAATGAATTCATTCTGAGCTGAACAAAGAGGATCTGAGAGAAGCTTGGATCCCTGTGACTAAGGACTGGCTTTTTTTTTTTTTTTATGAATTTGCTCCTTGGTGACTTGTACAACACACCTGGATAAATACTGACTTCAGACTCAAACCAGAAGTCCCACAGAGCAGTACTCACCAAAATAAGTCTTGGGAAAATTCAGCTATATCCTATGCTTTTTTTCTCCCTTGGTTGATTGTGTTATATGTATAGGGACAAGAAGTCACTTGGAAAATCCACCACATTAAATGATAGATTAATTAAGAGATAGGATTCAAACAGCCTGTGTGTTACTTGAATTGGTATCTTCTGAGCCTGATTACATCTTCAGGAAAGATCCCCCGCCTTTAAAAGAGAAAGGCTACCATATTTTGTGTTTGTGTGTGTGTGTGTGTGTTTGTGTGTGCGCCGACGTGTGTGCATTTGCACAGAAAGGCTAGAGGTCAACATTAAGATGGCATCCTCAGTTGCTCTTCACCTTATTTTTTTAAGAAAGGGAGCTAGCTGATCAAGTTAGATAGATAGGCTGGCCAGTGAGGTCCAGGGACCCGCCCTCCTCCATCTTCCCAGAGCTGCAGTTACAGATGTGTAGCACCATGCATGGTTTTTATATGTGTACTGGGGACTGGAACGCAAGTCTTCATGTGCAGTGTGGGCACTTGACTGAATCATGTCCCCAACTCATTACCATAATTACAAGCTGCCTCATTTTCTCTAAAAGTTAATTACCAATGTTTTGATACTTTCCCTGAACTACTTCTGAATGACCAAAATTAGGGAGTTAATGAAGTTGACATGGATTCTTTTAGATAAATAATAGTGAATGCAGGTTCTGGAATAAAGCAAACATCTATGTTTCTGGCCATTCTTTGTAGGTAATATGATTTCAGAGAACTCTATTAGCTTCTGTGAGTCTCAGGTTCCTCATTTATAAATTAAATATCTATAGCATTGTGAGGTTTCATCAAGCTAATGGATTTAATTATTTCAGATTTAAGTAAAACTTATTGTGTTCCTGGTGAAAGAGACTGATCAACAAAAACAATGACAAAATTAAAGTATTGAAGAGGGAACACAGCCAGCCAATAGAAGAAGCTGGTCATCGGGATATGTTGTGGTGGCAAGAACCACAGTCTCTAGAAGTCACCTAAGAGAGAGGCTGCTGATGGAGAGTCCTGTGGGATGCTAAAGTGTGTGTATAAGACCTCGCATCCCGCAAACCTTCCCCTGTGGGTGCTTCATGATAGGAGCGGAGGAGGCAAGTGTGAGGGCTTTTTGCATCATGTTTTCCTTTTTACTTAGTAAGATCATGTCATTAAAATACTTCATTACTGCTAAAATTCAGACCCGGTAAGAAGTGCTTAGGAATTTAGCTAAGTTCTAAGTGAGATTGATCAAAATGACTGCTGTAAAGATCATATGAGAACCTCTAATGCAGGAATGTTATAATATATTCTTCAAAATATTGACTAGTTTTTGTTTGAAGACAGGATGTGTTGGGGACTAATGGTACACATTTGATCATCACATGGCTTCGGAAAACGTGTAGTGCAGCCTTTTTTTATCCATCCCCCTGGGCAGCCTTGGTTCTCTCATAAAAGGTAAGGTTTAAAACAGAAATCTAAGAGAGTGGTCAGTACCATGTTTCAAATTGCAGTCCTTTCTACTGTGTTTCAAATTGCAGTCCTTTCCACTAGACCCACTCATTTCTGACAGCTTTATTGATCTCTAGAAATTATTATTCTTATAATGAAAAAAAAAGAACAAGTCTGCTGAGCACAATACCTTAACTCTGCTGGATAATGGTAATAAGTAGCTTTTATTGCCCTGTGAAGCAAAGGCTCAGAACTCTATGCACACCAAATAATTTAGTTTCATAGCGTCTTTCAGACACAACAAAGCTGATATACATGAAACTTCACATAGACTGTGGCAACATACCCAAAAACAGGTTCAAACCAGAGAAAATCCCAGCACTGACACAAGTCCTGCCTGTAACCAAGAAGCTATTTGCGACTGATACCTGCTTGGAGAGGGAAATAAGTTTCCTTCAATCAAGTGACATTAGGTATGTCAACCACACTCCTGGGCAGGCCCCCATGCTCAGGAGTAAATGGTTAACACAACATGGCCTCTTTCTTTCTTTCTTTGTGGGCTTTTTGTTTTAGTTTTCTATTTTTGTCTTACTGGTTTTAATTTTCATCTTTTTTTTTTTTTTTTGAGAAGAAGTTGAGTGGGTAGGGAGGTGAGAAGTACCTGGGAAGAATTTTGGGGTAAGAGAAAGAATATGATCAAAATAAAGTGTATAATTTTTTTTAAAGCCAGGCACAATGTGGATACCTTTTGTGATGTTTTAAATAAGAATGTTCCCCATAGGCTCATATATTTGAAAGCTTAGTCATCAGAGATTGGGTCTGTTTGAAAGGATTAGAAGGATTAGGATGTGTGGCTTGTTGGAGGAAGTGTGTCAGTGGAGATTTGAGCTTTCAAGGCCCATGCTAGGGCCATTTGCTCTCTCTCTGCTTGTGGATAAGCATGTAACTCTCAGTTGCTACTCCAGTCCATGCTTCTTGTCATGATGATAATGGAGTAAACCTCTGAAACTGTAAGCAAGCCCCAAATTTAATGCTTTATAAGACTTTCCTTGGTCATAGTGTCTCTTCACAGCAATAGAACAGTGACTAAGACACCTTTAATCCCAACAGTTGAGAGGCAGAGGCAGGTAGACATATCTCTGTGAGTGTGAGTCCAGCTTGGTCTATATAGTGAGTTCCAGTTCAGTCTGGGCTACATAGTGATACCCTGTCTTGAAAAGAAGACAGACACACACACACACACACACACACACACACACACACACACACACACA
>CAJQZJ010000258.1:31476-74926 GCA_907164525.1 Lophiomys imhausi | reverse complement strand
ACACACACACACACACACACACACACACACACACACACACACACACACAAAGATAGTAAAGCCTAAATCCTCCTTGAATAAAAACTAGTTTTAAAAGGGATTTTTCCCATGCTCAGGTATACCTTTTTAAACTGTATTTGGGGAATGTGGCATTAGTCTTTGGTTCTTGAAGTATAATTATCAGATGGGATGTTCTACACTATGCAGGCCACCATACCTGGTGTAAGGAAGTGTGATGAAGAAAAAGAAGCAGTTCTCTTTCCAGGGACATGCTGGGTAACAGACTACATGGATGGGGAATAGTGGGAGTGCAGGATCTTAACTTGCATGGAACCTGTCACATGTTCTGAGAAAGAGTGACTTAGAGAGTTTGAGGTAGGCAAGAGTCCTGTGACTTGGAAGTATTGCAGAGACAAGCTGTTGTAGTTCCTCTCGTGCTCCTCCTGGTAGTTAGGAGAATGGGAATGAGGAAAAGAAACTACTGGTTATGTGCAGATTGTGTATATGTGGAGAAACTAAGACATCACCAGAGCATGAGGCCTATGACTTCTTTCATATTTAGAAGCAAACTTACATAATGCAATAACTAGTGCCTTCTAACACAGTGTGACTGCAGCCATCCCACTAGCTTCTGTTTGTCCACATGCAATTCATCTTTGCCTTTCAGCTTCTTGTTCATTAGGGTGCACATAACTGGGATGCTATGCCATAGTAGTTTTATCAAGAGTAAATGATAACACAATGCTCGGCACAGCGCCACTCCCTTAACACTCTGTAGAGATGACTTTAAGTCCTGTTAAACCTATATTAAGTTCTGTACCTGATTTTTCAGATATCAGAGCATCAGCAGTACTGTTCAGCAAAAAGAAACCAAGTGGCCCCATTATGTAAAAGTAGGACCAGTCAATCCTACCGAGACACTAAGTAGCCTTCATCATTTTCAATGCACACAAAGCATCAGTAAGGTACTTCTTGGAACATCAGTGACCATAAAGAGAACTGCGTGTCACTCCCTGCATGGGCTGTAAGTGAAGTACAGCTGACAATGTTATACAAGTCAGGCCCTTCAAAGGCTACTTTCTGCACACCCTCTTTGTGACATTAGTGATTTTAAAATAGGCTCAAATAAAAACATAAAACTCCCAAATCTTCCTCAGTTTTAATATTCTAATCTCTTTTTTATTTTGGCAGTGAGATATAATTAAGCAAGTGTTTTTTAACACTACATTGGTTCAGTGTTAAACTAAAACACACCCCCCTCCATCTTATTTTTAAACACAGCAGAAAGTAGAAATTCTAGCAAACACTTTGTGACAATATTGATTCATTTATATAGAAATAACAGATCAAACTAAAGAACAGTTGGTTATTAAGGGACAAGTAGTATGTATGGCCCAGTCTATACTGTATGCAGCCTAAAGTGAGAAACCTTGACCAGAGGTAAGTTTGAGTTTTCCTTTCTGGCTGTGGCTAGAATTGTAGATGAGGCCTTTCATTTCACCAACAAATATTCATCTCTATGTACTGGTTTGAACCAGGCCCCAAAATTTGTTCCCAAATATACTCTATATTCTAAATGAAAAGGGACCTTTGGATGCAGAAAGTGCTTTTAGGATAGATACTGAGAGCTGGGTCTCATCACAGGATAATGAAAGAAATCTCCACAAGGAGCAGTGCACAGAAGGAAAATCTGTGAGGAGCACTTCCCAGGAGAAAAATCTCTGAGAGGAGCACTACCCAGGTGGAAATCTCTGTGAGGAGCACTGTCCAGGAGGAAAGCTCTGTGAGGAGCACACTTCCCAGGAAGACATCTCTGTGAGAAGCATGACCCAGGAAGACATCTCTGTGAGGAGCACGGCCCAGGAAGCATTTTAGGATGGTAGATAGGTGGTTTAGCTCTGGTTGGGTTTGATGCACTGGTTTCCCTACAGCCTAGGGCTCTGCTGTGTGTGAGGAGCCTGACAGGGACTACTTTGTTATTCCACCCCACCAGTTTATAGTGTTTTGGGGGCTTGTGTTAGGAGAAAAGTTATTGTGTGTTATTTTTGATTGGGAGGCATTTAAGCAGAGTGAGAAGGGAAGGAAAAAAGAGAGAAGAGGGAGAGGAAGGAGGAAGAGAAGAGAGGGAAGAGAAGGAAAGGGGATGGGGAGATAACATAGGACTGGCAAGAAGACAGCCAGAAGCTGTTTTGGATGAAGCTATTGGGCAAGACTTCTCATCAGCTATGTGGAAAAGCTTAGTGGCCACTCCACCTCACTTTTATCTAACTGCAATCTGGAAGAGTAAACAGGATTGGTAAAAAAATTACTGAGACTGCCACTGGCCTCATAGCGAGAGTGAAAATATCCCATGTACTGCTAAGTGGTTCTGGAAATTAAGGGTTCTTTTTACCCAGAAGAAACATCTTTAGTCATTAGGGAAATGCAATTCAAAAAGACTCAGAGATTCCATCTCACACCCAAAAGAATGACTAAGATCTAAAACTCAAGTGATAGCACACGCTGGTGAGGATGTGGAGAAAGGGGAACACTCCTCTATTGCTGGTGGGAGTGAAAACTTGTACAACCTCTGGAAATCAGTCTGGCAATATCTTAGCAAACTGAGAATAGTTCTACCTCAAGACTCAGCCATACCATTCCTAGGGATATATCCAAAAGACTCTTCACCAAACTGCAAGGACATCAGTTCAACGATGTTCATAGCAGCTTTATTTGTAATAGCTAGAAACTGGAAACAATCCAGATGCCCTTCAACTGAAGAATGAATTAAAAAACTGTGGTACATTTACACAAGGAAATACTACTAAGCCTATCAGAAACAAGGAAGTCATGCAATTTGCAACCAAATGGATAGAACTAGAAAAGCTCATCTTGAGTGAGCTAACCGAGACCCAGAAATATACACATGGCATTTATTCACTTATAACTGGATTTTAGCCATATAGTACAGGATAACTATCCTATAACCCACAGACCCAAAGGAACAGGAATCTAGCATAACTATCCTATGAGAAATGCCAGCCAGAAATGCTCACTCTCGCTATGAGGCCAGTGGCAGTCTCAGTAATTTTTTTAGCAGCAGAACAAAGGAAAGGTTGAGACACACAGTCAAACATTAGGTGGAGCTCTGGGTGGCCTATATAAGAGAGGGAGGAGGAATAGAGAGACCCAGAAGGGTCAAGATCAACACATGAAGATCAACAGAACCAACTAATCTAGGGTCCTAGAGAATTACAGAGAGCCTGAAGTGCTAAGCAAAAGAAAAAAAAAAAAGAAGAAAGAGAAGAAAGTTTAGACTAGACCTAGACCTCCCTAAGTAAATATAGATGATAGGCAACTTTGTCATCATAAAAATCCCTTAGCTGGGGGATGGGGACAGTCTCAGTGATGGACTTTATTACCTATTGGTGGGACACTTTAGCTGAGCTGCCATGATGGGCTCCAGAGCAAGAGGAAGCTCTTAGCCCCCATGTGACTGGTGAATTGATGGTGGGGGGGTCCTGATATGTGGGGGCCTCCTACACCAGAGGAGAAGGATAGATGGGAGAGGGAGTACAGGGTAGGAAGGTGAGACCGGGAGGGGAGATGGGAGGGGCTGAGACTGAGATGTGACTTGAATTAATAAATAAAACAAGGGGCTGGAGAGATGGCTCAGCGGTTAAGAGCACTGGCTGCTCTTCCAGAGGTCATGAGTTCAATTCCCAGCAACCACATGGTGGCTCACAACCATCCATAATGAAATCTGGTGCCCTCTTCTGGCCTGCAGATATACCTGCAGACAGAACACTGTATACATAATAAATAAATCTTAAAAAAAATTAAAAAAAATAAATAAAACAAAACCCTAGATATTTCATGTGCCTATTTTTTTAATTTTAGTCACTTATTTCATATTAGACATTCTCGTGTTGAAAAAGTAACTAACACATTTCAAAGCAATGTGTACATAATCTATTTTGCATTTTTCAATGAGGAAATGAGGTTCAGAAGTTTGGGTGATTTGGAATTGGAGTTGTGCACTCATTTGATGTATACATACTTGTGCCTAAAAATGACACACCAGGATGTTCAGATGAATCTTTATGTGTAGAGCCAAAAATGTGGGCAAATGAGGCATCTCTTCACATTGTAGCATTGTATCCCTCTGTGTGTCAAATGTTACATTTATATATATGTATAAAATGTATATAAACATATATACAACATACAGCATATATGATATATAACATATACAATATATATAAATATGTATGTATACATTTATATAACGGGGATCTCCAATAAACCAACACATGAAATGGGTAGCTAAAAGGATTAGTCTGATATTTAGAAAAATGCTTTTACATTAGGAGAATTTAATTTTGCAATTCTTACTAAAGACACATAACACACACATATATGTATATATAAACCAACAATTTTATAGGAGATTGAAAACATGCATGTGGAAAGTTTTCCAAGTACATTTAAACATCTCTTCCCCAATAATAATCCTAAACTTGAAACAACACAGAAGTTTTCCACAGTGGGAAAATAACTAATATTTTGATATTTGTGTACAATACTATATAGTTTATGGTGATAAAAATTAGAAGTTTCCTGGAGCATGTACTAGTAATTAACTGGAGAGAAACGTAGACATTTTGGGGGTAAGAAATGCTGTTTACCTTAAACTAGAGTAGCAGCTACACTATGTTTCCAACTTCCAAGGCCCTATGAACTTAATACTGCACATTTTATTGTATGTAACTTTAAAAAGATTTGATCTACTTCTTGAAAATGGAATGCAATATATTGATCATATCTACCCATCACTCTACCCACTTCAAATTCTCTCCCAGAAGCCACATTCCCACTTTGTCTCCTTTCCAACTCAATATCCTCATTTTTCTTCTGCATCACTCACCTGGTCTAATCGGTGCTGCCAGTGTGCACGTTAAGTGTAGGGCTGTGGACTAGGCAATGATGTGGCCAGGGGCCATGTCCATGAAGAAGACCGACAACTCACCAATAGATCTAAGCTAGGCTAGGGTTGAGTCCTTGTGGGCCTCTTCTGTACATGCTAGAATGGTGACTATCTTATCTTGTGCAGGCAGCCACCAGCGTGGGTACATGAGTGTGATGGCCCCGTCATGCCCAGAAGACAATATATTGCTGCAGTCCTCTCTGGACTCTTTTACTGTCTTTCTGCCCCACCCCTCACCAACTTCACAATGTCCCTAAGACTTGCAGGGAAGGGGTGATACACACATGCTGTTCAGGGGTGAGCACTTGGCAAACACTTCTCTGTACTTTGGCTAATTGTGAACATCTATGTTAACTTTTGGTCACTTCAACAAGAACCTTCTCTGATGAAGGGTGAGAGTGTCACGAAGATGTAAGGATATGTATTTAGAAGGCGTTTTGATGTTATGTACCTTTAGTAATATAACAATAGTAGGTTTTCCTCTAGTGTACATTGCCTGCAATTTATAAATTCTTGATGACAAAAAAGTCCAGAAAAGAGCAATTGAGGATCTCCAATAGGCCAACACATGAAGATGGGTAGCAAAATGGATTGGTTCTGATATTTTGAACAATGCTTTTACATTAGGAGAATTTAATTCTGCAATTCTTACCTAAAAGAACATAAGGAAGATGGGCTTGTGGCAACTGAGTGCATCTGAGCTCTGAGTTCTCACTAGCTGGTCATCTGGTGTAAGTCTGAGTCTTTATAGATTATAGTATATTTCATAAAAGGAGAATCTGAGTCCTGACCCAATGCTGAGAGTTCTGGGAGCCAAGAACATGGTCTTGGAAGCAAGTACAAAGTCTTAAGAGAGACTAGAAATAGTTGAAGAAATATCTCTAAAGTTTTAAAACAGTATCTAGAAGAGACATCCGCAGCCCTAGCTCTCAAATGAACTTGCAGATGAACTGCCTCATGCTCCATGTTTGGAGTACCAGTAACTGAGGATTTTACTAGTCATCTTTTTTTTTTTTTTTGGTTTTTCGAGACAGGGTTTCTCTGTTTAGCAGCTCTGGCTGTCCTGGACTCGCTTTGTAGACCAGGCTGGCCTCGAACTCGCAAAGATCCGCCTGCCTCTGCCTCCCAAGTGCTGGGATTAAAGGCGTGCGCCACCACCGCCCAGCTTTACTAGTCATCTTAAGATATAATTCGTATATCATAAAATTTACATAATGTAATAATAAATCTAGTCCACATAGTTCAGAATGTCTATAGGGTTACATAACTACCATTACCAATTTTAGAATATTTTCATTACCCCAGCAAGAAACCCATAGCCATTACCTGTCACCAGCTCTTCATCCCCTCTGGCCATCAGTATGATGTCCTTTTGCCTATTGTGGCTCATCGGGGTTGTTATGTCTGTCAATACTATATGTCTCTTTATGGCCGAATACTACTCCATTGTGTAGTAGATTCTCTTTTTATCAACTCACTAGCTGATGAACATTTAGGTTATTTCTACTTTGGTCTATTGTGAAAATGCTGTTATGAATATTCTCATATGACAGTGTGATGTGATAAGCTAGTATAGACAAACAGTTCCTCATTCTTCTTAGGTATATATCTAGGAGTAGGCTAGGCCACACTGTAAGTACACTTATGATTTTGAGGAAATGTAAGATTGTTTTCCAAAGTGTTACACAATTTCTATTGGCAACAGACAACATTCCAAATTTTCTGCCTCCTCCTCAGTACTTGATACTACCTGGGTTAAAAAAACAAAACAAAACAAAAGAACTCTTAGTTTAGTGAAGTCTCTGAAACTCTGGATACCCTGAGTTTGTGTCATCTTCTATTTGCACCTGCTGAGCCTTTTCCAGGTTGGGCCTTTGTGGCAATATTTATACTTTACTAAGACTCCTGTTCATGACATGTAGGTACAACTCTCCTCTCATGAGGACATCTGCGGTATCTTCTGAGTTCCTAGGCTGGTCTCACTGTCTTCACAAAGGAAACGCATGAGGCTAATAGTCACAGCCATGCCTTTTCAGCTTGCAAGAAAATGAAGGCTCTGATGGGTATCTGCCACACCCCAAATAACTAATATCTATTGTTTATCTGGTACCAAATACTGTTGGAAGAGTTTTATATAACTATCTCTTTTAAAATGTAATTTTCCCCATGGAGATTAGTAACATAACCCTAACTAATGAGAGCACATACTCCCCAGGAGGAAGTGGGGTCCTGGTTGGGTTTGCATAGTTGAGTCTATAGCGTTTTCATCTACCCTGTGGTCCTTCCTCACTGTTGATTCATAACTGCCTAGGTGAAGTGGGACTATTTCATTTATCATATTCCCAGACATTGACACAATCCTTGACCTATAAAAGGGGCATAAAATCTTACACTGAGCAAACAAAAGTACAAAATTACTTAGCAGTATTTTAAAGCTCTATTCACAGACAGGGATGCTTCCGTGTGTTCCGGTCCCCTCTAATTACGTAAGGCTTGGCTGGTCAGCAAGGCTTCCTCCTTCCTCTGCAGCACAACTAGTACAACCCAGCTGATGGCATTTCCTCGAGTTGTAGAGTAAAGGAAAGATTTCACAATACAAACATTTGGGCTGCCCAAAGGTAGGTAGGAGGAAGACAGAAGGTAAAAACATTTAATTTGAAGATTCACAAACAAGATAATAACAAAAATCGGGCAAAACATATGATGAGCTCACCAGAAAAGATTACATTTTGAAAGATTCAAATACATGACAGAGAGAACAAGACATTCTCCTGCCTTGCTTCCCACTCAAAAAAAAAAAAAAAAACCCAAAAAACAAAACCCTCAAAAAATATGAAATCAGCTACAGACAAAAGTGCACTAATTTATCTGGCTTTTTTTTACTTGTTCTTTCATTTTTGGTTTGTTCCTGCCTCAGCTCCCACTACTCAGTTTCTGCTCTGCCAACCCGTGCTTCCTACCACTCTGCTCCATTTTACATAAAATTCAACTAAAAAGCTCTCACTTCTTTTATCCTTTGGATAAAAAGAAAAAAAAAAACCACTAACACCTACGCTCATGTCTATTTAAAAATTTTTTTTTGATTTCCTTGGCACAACATGTATCAAAATTTATGAAAAATGCATGAAATTCAGTGAGAATTTGCCCCACAATAAGCCATTTATGAGAGACCTCGGAACAGTGCTAATGTTCAGAACATTTTGGTCAAAATCAGAATGCGTGTCTCAAAAGAACATCCACCTGGTGGTTTTCCACAATAGCTAAAATTCTTTCGCCTGGTTCCCTCCTCAACTTATTATTGCTATTGGACTCTGCAAGGTTTAGGGCCAATTCAATGGAATCGAAAGACGAAAACAAGCCGTGGTTAAGCAGGATGGGCAGGGTAACATTCTGGACATTGAGAATGATCTTCAGAGATGGGGGCTGTAATCCCTAAGCATATCGGGCTTTGCTGCAAACATCAGCCCAGGGATAGCTGGACATTCACTGGTGATAGTCCCCTTAACATTAGTGTGGCTGATGGTACATGCTTGTAAAAGAAAAATTCTTACAACATTTTCAATTGTTCAATCAATTTACTGATAAGTATATGCTTAAGCTTATTGTATGTTTTGCAGAAAAAAGCAGGCACAGAAAATAACCTTGCACTCTCTGAGGTCAGTCAGCATAGAGGCAAGGCAGTAGAGCTAAGGGAAAAAGGGTTCTGGAGTCTTACTGTCCTGGGTCTAAATTATTGCTAGCCTGTTTCCCCCCCGCCACCGGGCAGCGCAGGATAAACTGTGTTATTCAGTATGTGAAATGGTGATGCAAACAGTAAGCCCATGGGTTGCTCATGTTCTCTATAATGTGTGTGTGTGAAGGGTGGGGTGGAGTGGCTTCCTGTTTGATGTCCAGTATTGCTGGGAGCTTCCTCTTTTTAGTCCAAATTTATCAGTTCAATACTTAAGGAACATAGTGTCATTAAGTCCCTTACTCCAGTCTTGCTCCTCAAGATATCAATTCAAGTTTTCAATCTTCTGATCTCTTTTACTTAGGAATTGTTCTCGGTTTCTCTCTATTTTTTCAAAGCCTACCCAGTTAAAGACTTTATTACATTTACTGTGTCTGTGTGTGGGCATACATGTTCATGCTTGTGTGAATATATTTCACAGTGTCTATGTGAAGATCAGAGAATAACTTTCAGGATTTGGCTCTCAAGGGGGCTGGGTAGAGTGGTTCCACATCTTTCATCCCAGCACTTGAGAGGCAGAGGCAGAGGCAGAGGCAGAGGCAGACAGATCTCTGGGAGTTTGAGGCCAGCCTGATCTATATGGACAGCTCCAGAATAGCCTGAGCTTACAAAGTGAGACCTTGTCTCAAAAACAAATAACAAAAAACAAAGCAAAGAACTTGGTTCTCTCCTTCCACTAACTAGGTGCTGGAAATTGAACTCAGATTGTCAGGTGAGGAAACAAATGCCATCCCCCAATGAGTCAGCTCTCTTGCTTTTATTCAGCTTAAAGTACTTTTCTGTAGAGCTTCCTTATCCCCCATTTCTTATCTGAAAATAGCATTTGTTTATAAATATCACTGGTGCTTTGTGAAGTTTTTTTGTTATTATTCTATATTAGGAAAATTTATCAGTATGATTGACCATTTTCCATACATATCAACCATCTCTGTTTTATGTATCTTGTTTCTTTACATGCTCACCAAATAGATATTCAGTATATGTTTTGGATGAATGAACTAAATGTATTTATTTAACATTTTTCACAGAAAGCAAAACCCTTCTGCTTTCCTTGTATTTATTTACATTCATGAACACAAAAATGATATGTTTGTGTTAATGAGTATCATTGAATTTTAAGGTTTTGCATTTTGGAGGAAATCATGTTGACTACCTATAAAATAATACTTTGGTTAAATAGTAAAGATGCTTCAGTTAGTGAGATTTTGTTATCTTGTATATATTTATAACACATTATAATATCTAAAAGGGCTATCCTATCAATATACACAGACATTCATACACCCCATATCACCACAGACATGCCTTAATTGACTACAAGCCGTTAAAGCAAACTGGCTCTCAGGCTTCAAAAAGTGAGTCAAAGTGAATATTTTTCATTAAAATGTAATTTATAGCTACATTTTAAGGCTAAGAAGATCAAAAGGGGCATTTCTTTTAAAAGCCTGTAGTGAAATAGCATGTGAATTTCAGAACTGTATGTTAACTTTACTTCTAGCATTGCTGTGTGGACTTGGAGAGGTTGCAGAAATGTCTTGTGGTCACTGGTTTTCTTACACAGTATTATGAGAATTGTTGTGTGTGTGTTTGTGTGTCTGCATGCACATGTGAGCATGTGGGTGCTGGTGTTGCACATTAGAAGACCAGAGCAGGAGGACATCAGGTGTCTTTGAACACAAAGGAGCCAGGCCTGTGTGTGCTTAAACCTTTGAAGGAAAAGGTGACAATGGGGGTAGGGGGCAATGGACACCAGTCAGATGGCATTTTGATACTATCCAGGGCCTTCCTTGAGGTTAGTTCTTGCTTTAAATGAATCCAGTTTATATTACTTTTATGGAGAATACTCAAATTATTAAAATTTTGAACAAGAGCCCAATTATGTGAGATGTGAAGTCTAAAATTGTCATTATATAGCCATGATATATATTTAATATAAAATTGCCATTATATATATCTATTTTATATTTATATATATACATATACTTTAAAGTATATATATTACTTTTATACTGCTAGATGGTATCTATTGTATCTATATTTGCTTAACAACAACAATATACATATATGTCAGGGATATTTTAGGTTGTTTACTTTTTTCTATATTTTTCTTAATCACATTATAAAGTTGACAGTATTTATTATACACTAAAACAGAATTAGTGATTGAAATTCTGGTCAAAGACACATCATAAAATACCAACTATGTCTATGCTTCTGTAGGGTAAAGTGAAATCAATATTCTGAGTCTCATAGAATGGACACATGCTAAAAATCCTAAAGTGAATTATGGTCTAATATACTATAAAATACTTCTACACTGCTAAGTGGTGTCTATTGTACCATATATTTGTTTAACAAATTTTCTAGGCATGGTATATTTGAATTTGAGTTATATTATTTGAATTCTCCTTAGAATACATTCTCATATTCCTCTGATTTTCATTTTCATGTTTCAAGCGGAGACCTAATCATTGTTTAATATAACCTTTATCACTAACAACCTAGTTAAAACTAACCTATAAGGTTCTACATGAACCATGAAAGAGGATGAAAGTGAGGGATATGGGAAGGAAAGAGACAGTCAACAAGGTATTACAAAAAATTAGTGAGAGAAAAATCAGTTTTGTAATTGTCAACTAAAAATGACAACACTGATTTTCCCATGTGTCTGTCCTGCCCCTAACTTTTTTTCAGCGGGAACAGGAAGCACAGCTTTGGCCTGGAAGCACATTATCTAAGCCTTCCTGAAAGGTTGTAGATGCAAGTGAATGTCTTCAGTGTACTTGCTAAAGGTGAGGGTCTGTAAGTGACAAGCAAGGTTCCTGTTGACAAGCCACTTAAAACTATTTCCAATCAGAGCACGTGTTTGCTGGTGTGTGTCAGGGAATCTCTCTGACAGCTTGATTTGCCATCTAATTCTTAAATATGCTTAGAAACATCAATTGCTTCATGATCTTTGGCCATAGAGATGCTGTAAGAAGTAACTTTAACTCATTTCAAAGAAGTACCAAGTAATTGACCATTGGAAGTCAAAAACCTGCCATTTGATTGAATACGTATTCTCAAAATGCTTTTCTGTGAAGTAAATGTTTTTCTAATTAGGCTTAAAAATGTGAAATTTTCTTGCAAAATTGATTTTCCATTAAGGACCTAAAGTAGTTTCTCTTCCCTTCTGCCTGGGTACTAATTAAATTATGTCCCAACTTGTTTTAATTCAGCAATCAATTTTTTTCCATTTGCACAGGATTACAGAGCCTCCTTCAAAAAGCACTCTAACAAATTCACACAAAAAGAGGTGATAGACTTACTTTCTAGCAGAGAGAAAACAGCACCAGAACTGACAGCTTGCAGCCCATCAGGGCAAATGTTCAAATGAAGAAAAGAAATCCCCACATTTTTTCTACTGCTGTGTATTTCTTTCTTTTCTTTTCTTTGTTTTTTTTTTTTTTTTTTTTTAAGGTGTGTGCCACCATGCCCAGCCATTATAGACAGCTGTGAACTGCCATAGAGTACTGGGATTTGAACCTGGGTCCTTTGGAAGAACAGTCAGTGTTCTTAACCGCTGAGCCATATCTCCAGCCCTGCTGTGTATTTCTTATGCCATTTTAGAGAAGAAAAGAAAAATAAACAAAATATAAAGGATGAAAATACATTGGTATCCCTGAGACTTGATACAGCAATGAGACAAATTCTAAACTAACTTCATAAAAACAAAAATGCAGTCAGAGTTGTTGATTGTAGTATTTGGAGTAATGCAGTATTAAATGAGTAAAACTAAAAAAAGTAAAAAGTATTACATGAGCAGATTGTTTTGACAGTGTGATTGTTAGTTCCAAATGTGACCTTGGATGACATGAGAAATTATATTTTCATTGATCAAACAAAAAGGAAAATATGAGAAACTGAACATAGATAGCCTGATGACATTCATATTGGAAGCCTTTCACAAACAGAAGAGAACTGTATATGTTGACTATATGGAATGATTTTGAGGCTACATACTGAGGAGATTTGTTTAAAAGTTAATGGTTTTATATGGAGCCACCCTTTGAGATAAAGGTTGTACTGTCTCCAGGGTCAAATTCCACCTTTATCAACTGAAAAAGGGGGAGTAGTCAATCATCTACATAAAACAAAGAAAACATGGTAGTGAAGCAAAACCAGCCAGCAGCTTGGATTGTGGCAATCTGAGGAACACTGAACTAGATAGAAACCTCACCAGAAGTGGACTCTCACAACTGGAGTCTGAAGCCACAATTCACACTGCTCATGTCTCCTCCTCTCTGACCCTGTGCTGTCACGTGCTCCATCCTAGGCTTTCACACTAGCCAGTTGCTCATCCCTTTATAAATTGCTTGCACATTAATCAATCACTAAAACAGTATGCCATCCTTTTTGCTAATGCAACTGCTTCATTGTCTTATGATTTTAATGGTTGTCAACTCTTCCCTCATTCTGTCTGGAGTGTGGGGCGGAGCTGTGTGGACCCGCTTTAACCTGCTTCTATCCAAGTCTCCGGCTGAATAGCCTCCTGTGGTTAGGCTTTCTAGTTCCCAAGCTGTCTCTTTAAATCTTTATGAGATTAAAATGATATTTAACATTGATAGGTGAAAAGAAGATTAAGAATGCGGCAGCTCACATGGGAACAGTTGTTGAAGTCATGAGAACTAAAGTTCATCCAAGAACATTAGTTTATTCACACAACAATTATTTTCTGCACTTAATAAACAGTAGTAGAGAGGCTGGAGAGATGGATCAGCGGTTATGGGCACTGAGTCCTCTTCCAGAGACCCAGGTTCAAATCTCAGCACCCACATGGCAGCTCACAACTGTCTGTAACTCCAAAATATGACACATAGACATGCATGTAGGAGAAACACCAATGCACATAAAATAAAATAGGTTTAAAAAAAAACCCCAATAAACAGTAGCAGGAAAAGGCCCAGCACATAACACTGAGAACAAGGAACTCTTGAGCCAGGAAATGTAAGTGGGTCTTATTTCCTCTACTAGAAGCAAGTGTCTACCTGCATCTAGTCAGGCTGATACATGTTGAATGACATGTTTTAGGAAGTGCCCCATTTCACAATAGAGAAAATGGCCTCCTCACTGGACCAATGTTATTCTTCCCGAGTGAAGACCAAATGTATTCCAAGTGTTTAAATTATTATGGTTTGTTGTTTACTATTAGACATATCTAGTGGCTTTCAGCCAGCACAGTGGTGTGAGAAAATAGAGTTGAGTTGATACAGATGGAGGAAAAAGATGAGAGTAGGAAAATGAAGACAGGCCATGAGAAAAAATGGCAACCAGTTACCCCTCTACTGAAGAGCTACTATTTGCCAGACTCTATGTGAGGAGTTCTTCATTCTGTCTTATTTATAAAGGGTATATGGTATAGATAATGTTAGGCTACTTTTTAGAATAAGACGATGAATATGAAAGTGCTTAAGTGATTTATTCCAGGAGTCAGGGCTAATAAATGGATTAGCTAGAATTGAAAAGATGAAGAACTGTGACTGCAAAGTAGGTCTTCTCCCAGAATCCAGTTTAGCTAATGGCATCAAGACAAGAGGTGGAAGAAGAGGCGGCTAGAGACCTAGAGACTGTTCCACACACCTGTTATTTTCACCAAAAGCACAGCAGCATGTTTCCAGGAATCTGGTAATTGCTATTTTCAGAATGAATTGTTTTCCATGATTTGGATGATTAATGTCTTAAAGAAGTTATGAAAGATGAAAATAGTAGAAGAAAGAAGGGGACACTGAAGGAGAGAAGGAAAGCTTTTGTCTACCTAGATCAAACCAAGTTCTAAATTTCACATTTACTCAATAATTTTTTGAAAGAGAATATAGACTACCAGGAAACTTTCCTAAATGCAGGCAAAACTACTTCTCAGAAAGCCATTGGGTGTGACTGTGGAATCCCACCCACACTATGAACCTGGTAAAAGGTAAATGGTGAGAGCCAAGAACTCTGGAGAAGTGGCCTTGCCTAGTCAGGTGTAAATGGGCCATATTCAACCAATTAGCTGACCAAAAGCTAGTTAATTAATGAATGCCAGTCAGTTAATAAATATGCGCTACATTCAAATAAACTACAAAACCTCATGGACTATCTGGCTACTTTGTTGTATAGAAGCTCATCCTGAGTGAGCTAATCCAGACTCAGAAAGATGCACATGGCATAGTTTCAGCTATAATTGGATTTTAGCCATGTAGTACAGGATAACTATCTTACAACCAACACACCAAAAGAAACAGGAACATAGATAGACCTTGTTACCTGTTAGTGGGACACTTTGCCCTAATAGAGTTGCCATATAGGCCCCCCAGTGAAAGAGGAAGCTCTTAGCCCTCATATGACTGTTGAACTGAGGGGGGCTGATATGTAGGGGCAACCCACTCCAGAGGAGTAGGCTAGGGTGGGAGGGTGAGACCAGGAGGGGTGGAGACAGGGGACTGTGATGGAGATGTAACTTGAAGTTAAAAAAAAAAAAAAAGAATGCCATGTTTGATTAACATAACTTCCACAAAACAGAGCTTTAAAAAAATCAGTTTTCTTCCTTTAATACAGCAAAATAATAATTTTAAAGTATAGATCTAAATATACTGTGATAAACATTTTTATATTCTATTAAGGTTCTGAAGTTAGTAGCTGTGGCTGAAAGGATTCTCATGGTAATAAACCAGGCTGAGATCTATGTGACCCCAGAGTGACTACATAGTACCAAATGCTAGAGATCCTGGAAATTATTGCCACTCTCTCTTAAAGAAGGGCTGTGAAAGGAGTTGTTTTAGAACTGGGAGAAGCTAAGGGTTGTTTGTTTTTCTAATATCAGCCTGCTGAGACGTTCACACAGCAAAACGCCCGTGTCAGGCAGCCTAGTACAGTCAAACAGAATTGGTTACTATGGAGCATAAATGCACTACGGATATTGAGAGTTTTTTTTTTAAATGACAGAAAAATACTGGGCTATTAAAACTAGAAAGACAACAATGTGAATAGTACTATGAGGATGTGAGTCACTTAAAAATGGATGTAATATCAGCTTTTGTGTATTATAGTTTTTTTTACCCATTATGCTTTGATATCTGCATGAGAAACAACAAATGGCAACATGGAGACATAATCAAGGAAGATGTATCCTTCCATTTCACTCTAATAGTTCTGAAGCTCATGCAGACAATACAAGATGATTGCTCACTGTCTTTTTAGAGAAGAAACTGTTTATATTCCCAGTGCGTGTATTTTTCTGTTTTCTTTTTAATTTCTACCCAGAAGTCCTGAATATATTTTTCCCAGGGTCATTCAGTCCTTCTGACTCTGTTTTGGCAGCTGTCAGTTTCTAAAGGCCCACATCGCCCTTTGGGAAGGGCGACTCTCTGCAGGTTAGTATTTGAACAGCAACAGGTGGATGGGTGCAGCTTGTCACGTTAGAAACGCTAATAACTTTCCTACCTCTTCCTTCTCAGCACTCTGGAGGTCACGCCATTCCTCGGTCACATGGCCAAAATCCACAGTGTTCATGGGAACTTTGAACTCTCCAATGATGTCGTGCTTGGAGAAGCGATCAAAGTCATACACAGCCATCACCAGGGTTTTGCCACCCAATTCCGAGTATGGCACCTGAATGAGAGAAGATGAAGGTAAGACATCTTCTAGTCACAAACTGTATAAAACCTGCTATTTGTAGACAGCTTTTAACATGTATATTGGGGAAACAGAACAGGATTTTTTTTTCCTTCACATTGAGACTTTTTGCTAATTTCTTGAACTTGAACTACTTGGGAGAAAATGGAAAACTGCTATAGTAAGTTTTCATTTTATTCCAAGGCTCTAGAAGTGGTTGTTATTATCACTAATGGATCTTCCTATTAGTTATGCTTATAAATACTTCACCATCAATGAAAGAATGAGAAAGTCAATTGCATATGACTATATATCTTTTGCAAAATAATATTGTTATTGTTGTTCTTAGTCACACTGTTGGGGTATAACTGGTTTCAAAAGTGTCAAGTCATTTGGGTACCACAGTTTATTTGGATACCACTAGGCCAGTGGTTCTCAACCATATGGAATTGCAATCTCTTGGTGGGGGAGGGGTCAAATGACCCTTTCACAGGGGTTACCTTAGACCATCAGAAAACGCAGATATTTACATTATGATTCATAACAGTAGCAGAATTACAGTTATGAAGTATCAACGAAAATAATTTTATGGTTGGGGATCACCACAACACGAGGAATTGTATTAATGAGTTGCAGCATTAGGAAGGTTGAGAACCACTGGTCTAGACCATTTGTTAAATGAAGGGGTGATTTTTCAAAAGCTATGCTGGTAGTCTAAAAGGATCTAAGTAAAATTCACAAGGTGCCTTGCATACTTTCTAAAATAATTTAGTGATTGACACGAGCTGACTAGAAAATTAATGTTTTGAATATCAGATTCATTATCATATGGATCTTGAAGTTCATTTGTAAGTGTGATACTCGTTAGCATGAATAGTAGCAAAAGGCCAAGAATGGATGAGTTCTCCAGCTGCTCAAATATATTTGGGACAGATGTTATGGTTTGGAAAGTTTATTAGTGACATTTTTAATATTCAGGGAAAGCTGTATAGTCCAAGTAAACTACAGTTCAGTAAGTGGGTAGAAAGGTATAATCAAGGGATTGTTTAGACTCATACTAAATATTTCATCAATTTTAAAACATGTAATATTTTATCAGTGTATATGTTGTATGCCACAACAAACATTTCTCAATGAACTCTTATTAAGAAGGAAACGGGATGAAAGATTGTTTGACTATTTATCTACTAGAAACTTAAGCTTTCTAAAGAGTGTTTTTGTTATTTATTAATTATGGTCAGAATTAGGTTATTTTTCTAAGATCCTGTGAATGAAAACTAAGTACAATGTTTTTCTATTTCAGGAAGGATCTAAAATAAGATTGAAAGATCTGAATTTCAATAGAATCAACAAATTTTTGGGTGAGAATATAAGAAACCCTTACAATGTTAAATTATATTTCCTGAATATTTGATCAAGCTGAATAGTCCCACGTTGATGCCTAGGCTTTGGGTCAGGTAGACCTGGGGCTGAGGCAAATGAATAGACTCAGCTTCTTCAGTTATCAAATGGCAGCCAAGGAGTCTGCGCTCAGTGTGACCATTTGAGAACAAGTGAGTATATGTTAAACATCAGGTCCATGGTAGGCACTTAAAAATAATTTATTATTAATACCCCCTTCAAATGGAAGTTTATTTTAGCAGAAAGAAGATGAGGTTGTCTTTGGGCATGTTGCTCATTTTAAGTACATTTAACTCAACTTGAAAGCAGGTCCATAAACTCTCCTTTAATGCATGGCTGTCTGGTATTTCAAGATACAGTTTACAATACCTACTACAGAATTTATATTTCTTAAATTCCTCAAAATAATTATACTTTGAATATATTTACAGCCTCATCTACTTTTCTGAAATAAAATAATGTATAAATTATTAAATTTTATAGATGCTTAAATTTTTTAATACGGTTCTTGGAATTATAGACTTTATTAAGCATATTACCACCAATATGCTTCAAAAGAGATGATATGCAAGTAATAGAGGAAGGCACTACAATAGTATTTAAAATACTGTAAGAATCTATTAAATTCTATTTAGAAATTGCTGACCTAAAATATTAATATATAGCCAAATAAAATGCTATTGATTACTGTCTACAAGATCTTAGGTAACTGATAATTTTTTTTTTGATATAGGGCCTATAATGATTTATTTTTAAGTCAGAAGTTTTCAGGCTTTTATTACTGCTATTTTAATGGTCCTGGCAAAGAAAAACTTTAAAGCATAGAAAGACTGCTCTTTCATGGAATTGCAAACAAGATTTCAAGAAGTGACTCATGCCCCCGTTTCATTTCCCACCGGAATGTTTGCCAACACAAGGCTCATGTTATTGCTAAGCCTGGCTGGTGGACAGGGTAATTTTGAATCAGCCTGCTGGCATATTCACAGAAATTTCATTTTCCAGAAATGTATTGTTCTAAGGAAAACATTTTAAAACAATTCCACATCTCCACCAGAAGCACTGTTTTTAATGAATGACTTCAAGCGAAGAGTTACAAGGTGCCTTGCGGCTTTCAGGGCATTGTCATTTTGACGAGTTGTCTTATGGTCAGAATGTCTCTTGGTTATTGCTTGTCAACTGATATGCCTCAACATGATGAAGAGCACTGGAGAAGAGCCTAGAGTAAAGGAACAGTGCTAGAGAGTCCCATAACCTTTTTGTTGCTAGGAGGAAGGGCTTTAGCATGCTCAAACCTCCCCATAGTAGCAAGGTAAGCATTGGGGAATAGCTTCCTCCATTCTGACTGCAAGAGGCCTTACAGGCCTGGCCTATTTTTCAGAGACTTCAAAACTCTGGAATGTAATAGTTTGGGCTTTATTTTCAGAGGCAAAGGGGGTATGATGTCCAAGTCCATCATCATATATGAAGTAGACCTTGCTTTTTCTAGGTGTGAGGCTGATATTGAAAGGTCTATGTAGTATTCTGAGAAGACATAGCCAAAACCTACAATATAGAATCTTTACTAGACTGAAATTGTCTAGTAAAGCAAAAATTCCGAATACAACTTCAGTGGGTCCTAGAGTAACTACTGACGCTTATGCTTCTATGAGTGTCAGGATGAAACTAGCATTTCATCTAAAACCACAGAGGGAGAGCTGGAAAACAACCCCAAAATTTACCTTGAAAGTAAACTGTTCATTGAAGACTGGATTGAGAGTTTTTCGGTGGACTTTTGTCTCAAATTTCTTCTTCTTGTCAGGCAGCAGGAACACTTTGACATATGGGTCAGATGTCCCTCCCATGTCCAGGGCGGGCAGTTCAGCAGCCTGGATGATCCCGACCAACAGCTGGAAGGAACAACAACACAAAGGGTGATCATTTAGAGAAAGGCTGATTTGTTCACAGTGTTGCACACTGTGATGTCCCCCTGTTCTCTTTGCTTTCAGTAAACTTTTATTCTCATGAATCTGAACACAGAGGGCACAGGCAGTGAGCTCTTCAGACATCATGAACTGAATTATGACAGATGTAGATTCTAGGAAGCCTAGTTTTAAATACAAAAGAGGCTTTTAAAAGGTTGCTGATTACAGTTAAATATGGAATTCATATTTGCAGAAGGGTTGCAATCAAATAACTTCCAAGTGGCTAAAAGCTCTTGTGCATTGTTTTTCCTTCCAGTTCATATTTTATAAGTAGAAATAAATTGTTAAACAACCACTAATCTCTAATTGCAAAGTGAGGATTGTTTTAGTTTTATTTTCTGAAGTTCCAGAGCAGCTAAATGGAAGTTTCTTTAGTCATTGACTAATATTTTGATATAAAGATTGAAAGCATCACAAATCTATCCCACTTGACCTATTCTTGTGTGATATCTGTCTTTTTTAAACCTGAGTTTATCTCAGAAAGCTTGCATTTAAATGTAGGATGTGGAATAAAATATATAATAACAGTTTGCTCAAAAGGAGAATTATAGATTTCAATATTCATGTTAAAGAACTGTTTTTGATTTTTCCTAATACAGCAATTTTTATCTGCTCTGTATTTTTTCACTAATAAAATTCTCATTTTACTGGAAATATTAAAATAACATGGCATTATTATATTAGTTTTTTCTTTAATAAAATCTTACTTTGTAACACAGACTGGCCACAGAGTTGTGGTAAACCACCTGCCTTCATTTCCCTAGTCCTCAGATTCCAAGCAGGAGTCCCATAAAACCATCTTGTTAATATATTTGCAAAGGAAAAAAAATAAAAATGTTACAGATTCTGGATCCGCAAATTTGTTGAGATAGCAAGGCAAACACTATTCGTTAAATCCAGACACACCACAGGTTTTTCACTGCAAGTCCCAAGCATGAGTGTCTGATCTTTTAGCCAATGGAGTGGACAAGTAATTCATTTCCTTATATAAAAAATGACACCCATTTTCTGTAAAGTGACCCAGTGCATGCTCAATGCCTTTTGACTGGCTTGCTAAATTTCTCCCTTTGATCCTACTCTGAAGGAGTGTGCTGTTTCCATTTTAAGGCTGTATTACCTAGTTTGTAGCATCATCTTTCAGCAGTAGCAAAGAATGCTGGAGGGTAGGCACACAAATAGAGACACGTGGTCCAAGAGTAGCTAATGGAGGCCCTAGATTATAAACACACTATTAACGAAGCTCACTGTTGTCTCTCACTTTGTTATATTTCCATTTGGCATTTGCCTTTGGGTGGCAATGTAAGTAATATTCTATTTCCTCCTCACTTCTTATAAGTGATTTTCTTTTGGGCAAAGAAAATAGTACAAATATAACTGAAACTTGATGAAGAGAGGTTAATATAGTTAAGAGATTTGGATATCTTGTCATTAGAGGTTGGAGTGATTTCTTCTAATATTCCTTTAGCCTCTGTTTAAGAGAGAGATGATACATTCTATTTACCTACCACAAAAGCTTCTTAATCAAGCATTTTAAGACCATCTTTTGGTTTTGGTAAACAAATACTCATATTTGACTACAGCCTTGTCTACAAGGTTCCTCAGACTTAACCTTCCCTGACTCATAGGAACCATGTGATGACTAAAACAAGAACATTTGGAGTTAAAATCAATGCATGCTATTTATAGCATGTAGCATATATATTAAAGGATATATAGCATACATATTTTTATCAATAAAATCTTCTAGACCCTCAAACTGCTTATTTTTGACTTAATGCTTGCTGAAAACAGAGTTGTAAATACATACATTAATTTTGAGTAAAACAAAATAAATTCTATTCTTAAAAGACCTATTGGGCTGAAGAGATGGTACTTGCTGCTCTTCCAAGGACTAATCTTCGATTCCTAATACCCACATTGCAGCTCACAACCATGAGTAACTCCATTTCCAGGGAACCAGCACCTTCTGACCTCCACGGCCATACTGCACACATGGGTGCACATATATACAAACAGAACAACCACACTCATAAAATATTTAGAAGTTTCAAAATTATACCTAAGTAGTATGAGATGCTACTAGATTTCTACTGGGAAATATGGAGAAAAATATTAGATGGAATATATATATATGAAGACAGGTTAAAAACCTGGAAACCTCCATGGTAATATAAGCTAACCTTTACCTTTCCTGAAATATATAAATAATAGGCTACTTTGCTTCCAACTAAGTTCTGATGCTCGCTCACATTTTGGTAGAAGTAGTAGAAATTACTTGAAATATATTCAATCACAAGAGGTAAATGTTGGTTCCCAAATAAAATACAGAATTGCTGTAACTGCTTCCAATTCTGACTTTGGACATTAGCCATCAGAGCTGTTTGATTCACTTATCATTCATTGCTCATCAAACAGGATATCTATCACTAGCATATGCTGCATTCCAGTAAAGGAACTGAGTTACCATCCTTCCTCACCCAGCAAATGAAGATGGATGTAAACTGAGTGGCAGAGATCCTAAACTTACTTATTCTACTTTCTCTTTTCGCAATTCAGAAAGTAAAAGAATGGTCATTAATATTATGGGTCCTACCTAGAAGGGGTTTCAAAGGCATTTTCCATACTCAGAGCTACCTGGATAACAGGTACTCCAGTGAAAGTCTGCTGCTGTTGTCACTGATCTTAAAGCACATCAGCACTCATTGAGAAACAGAAGCAGGAATGCCTATTCTGTGGTCTTTAGTTTTACCACTTCTGGGCAGCCTTCTTGGACTCTGAGAACCAAGCTGCTCATCTTTCTGCTTTTGTGAAATTGCTATCTTATCCCTGTGGGAGTCTCACCTAGCATCATGGTGTTACAAATAAGGCATTTCTGTCTTTAAAAGCCATAGACCTGAAGTAATAGATAAATATTAAAAAAAAGTCATAGAGATTGCCCAGGTTTTAATTCTTCTATTGCTTTTCAAACTTCTTCTAAATGTGGGCTTGGATAGCTGCTGGTGTTGTTTGGAATCTAAATCTATACAGCTCAAGGAAGGTTGTTCCTACTCACACTGAGGGACCTATAGTGACTGGACTGGCTAGGCATTCTCATCAGCAACTGATGGCTTGGAGCTAATTCATATTCTGCCTGCCTCCTGTCAGTACCATTGAGTAGACGTAATCAACCGAATACTGTGAATTCTAATTACCAGAAGTTAAATTAGCAGCTAGGGGACTCCCTGTACTTAGAAATGATTTCATCAATAGCTTTGATAATTGCATTTTTCCACTAACAGTAAACGAAATGTTTTAGGGAGTATCTTGCTTCAATTTCTACTTGGTAATTTCAGTAAATGTAATGGAATTAGACATTTTCCCCTCAGACCTGGTTATTCTGGAAATCATAATCCAGTGAATATTGGAGCTTTCCCAGTTTCTCCTCTTCCTTGGGCTCTTCCTTTTCTTCTCCATCAGTTAATCCGGTTTCAGCATCATCATCCTTAAGGGCCTGTGAGTAGGAAAAAGGAAAAGGAAATTCCAATGAATTTTCATCAAAGTCCAAGTTAAACTGGCCATATAGGTTAGACCTCCAAGCTGTTTGAAGCAAGCACTAAGATGCTGGACATCTGTTTGTCTGACACATTCTCACTGGCTGCTAACACACACATACTTATTTTTTAACTCCACTTGTGCATGGGCCTCCCCGCCATCAGCAAGCAACATGGAAGCAATGGAAGAAGCCCCCTCAGAGTACAGCAAGCAAAAATATAACATTGTGGCAAGGAAGATGTCAACTCCGTATTATTCTTGGCTCTGATTACATTGTCTCTTTCTAGTATGATAAACATGCTTGTATCCAGGCTGCACAGGTGCTCGGAATCATGTAAATCACCTTTGGTACATGCGATGGAGAGACTCATATGGAATGCATGGCCTTCTGTTGCCTTATTGCTTGTGCCAAAGATGGCTGAGTGACGCTGGCAAACCGTAACTTCTTTGTGTTTTCACAAATATAATTGTAACGTGTAAGGAAAAAGGAGAAAACATGCCTTCAGCAAGTGCATGTTTAGAGAGTAGTTCAGTCTATTTCCAGCTGAACTTTACCATTTTATTTTCATAACAGCTCCTCTGAAAGCTAGGCTGAATTAAACTGATTTGAGTTTATTTAACATCAAAGACAAAAGAGTCATGTTTGTAATTTTGGAAAACATCATATGGGTATAAAATTCATTTTTCAATAAAGAACAAGGGCCATGGTGGTAGATTTAGAAAACCTAATCTAAACAATTAAATATTCTCCAATAAAAGGTAGAATGTAAATTAAAATATATGAAGGATCATTATGTCAAAAAGTACATAAAATTCCTGTATTTTAAAAATCAAAGTATATAACATTTTCCTAAAATGCAAAAATTGTGCTGGATATTTCTACTACAAAGGTTTATAATATTGGAAGATTGCTTTGTGGGGATGTACAGATAAACTTATACTATATGTATAGTCATTCTTCACAATTAAAAATTATGAAAAGTTCCATTTCCCTGCTCACCATTATGTCTGAAAATTTTAAAGTTATCTATATTAGCATTCACATGTTTTGTTCTGGTCACTGCGTGTACATTTTCCTTGGTCATTTGTTTCACACTGCTTGTTTTTTTAATGGAGCAGGTGTTACCCATTTCCTTCTAGCTCTCACATTTCTGTTGTGTGCGTGCTTCTGCAGAATCTCACAGAGACTGGAGTAATGCATACGAGCCATGGACTGTCCCATATCTCTGAAAATGTTAGAGTCTTTACTATTGTTTGGCTATTGTCAGCTCTCAATATATGAATGCTGATCTGAGCATTCTTACAGAACTCAGATATGAGATGTTTAGGCAGGCTGTAAAGAGACCCATGGTCAGACCATGGCTCACCATCTTGCTGTCCTTTGTTAGTCTACATGGACCTTTTCTCTGCTGTCACATTCTCAGTGGAGACTCCCCCTTCACTCAACACTTACACAGAGAGTGTTACTGGTGCTTGAAACACCAAACCTCCATCTTGGAATTTATACCAGTAGGGCTCCTCCCAGCTAACCCCACAACAATCCCCCAAATCCATTTGCAGTGAGACTGACATAGCTCATTAGTTCTGCTTTCTGCTCAGAAGGACATCTGAAGAGTTGGACTGTTGTCACATGTATCACCCTTTGTGCTTTTTGACACATCTCAGGAGTCTGAAATGAGTCTGAAAATTGAAAATCACCATTTTCAAAGGTGGCTAGCAGTATACCATTTAATTTAAAAAGATTAATTTATACTTGGGTGCTTCCTTGAATATTAAAATAATTTCATAAGAACCAAAGCAGGAAGCTGCATTGTTATTGATAAATGCATAAAGATGACTGAGTCTGACTAGAACCCTTTAGGTAGTGGCCTCCATTTGTTGTTGAGGACCCTAGCTGAGTATAATCTTTAGTACTGTCATAGAGGGTGTGTATAAAGAAATTATGGTTTAGCTAGTTTACCTCCCTGTAATAGTTTTATTTTTTTTGGGGAAAAAGAATAGAAAATTCCTTAATGTACCCACTGATTGAAAATACCTACATGTCACTCCATTGTCACTTAAAAAAATCATGAATTTAAATACTTTGTCAAAAGTCCCTATTCAGAGCTGACAATTTGTATATCATGTTTCAGCCCAAGCAATTTGAAATATCTGAGATATTAAATCTCCCTTTCCCTAAGTGGTTTTTGCCAGAGAAAGGTGCAGGACCATCTCTGAAAGTATTTTGCATTAAATTGGGCTAAATATTTTTGACAATTTTTCAATGCTCCTATTCCTCACTGAAGTGATTAAGTCTATTCCTGCCCCGGAGGCCGAGCTTCATCAAGACGTACACTGTACCATCACATTAAATTCAGACCTATTAATTCAGTCGCTATGATAATATCTTGAGAGCAATATTTTTCCCTCTATAGGAAAAAAAAATCAAATGAAAAAGCTTGTAAATCCTGCAGTTCCAAAGTCAGGCAAATTGTAACAGGAAATCTTTGTTGGGAACATCAGGCCTTTTTATAAAGTTCCCAGGCTTAGAAGGGCATTACCAGTGGTTTGCTTTGGCGTTCAAAATTTACCTAGTCCACAGTCATCAGTAAAAGTATTTGTTCACTCTAAATTACACTGTTCAGTTGGGATTTGGTAAGGAACACTAAAAGGTGGTAGGAGGACCTGCATTTTTGTTCCTGTCTATTAATGTAAAACTTTCAAATCCTAGTCTATTTAGCCCATGTTAGCAAATGTTTAAAATAAAACACATCATCTTTGAAGATCAGTTGAGTTCAGCCTTTTGATGTCAGAATGGTAAGCCCTCAGCTGTGGAGCCCAGCCACCAGCATTGATTGAGGATGTCTAGTAGCAGAAGAAACCTACCGCAAGGGACAGTCCAGAACAGTCATGAGACACAACACAGATAAGGAAGACATAGAAGGAAGAAATAAAAATTAAAATATCCACACACATCAGTGAAAACCATGGAGAAATGACCATCCCAAGCTTCTAATTCTCCAAGTTTCTATCATTTCCCCTGTATGGTTCGTCATCTCAAGATTGAAGATATTAGCAAAAATACCCTAAACATGAATCTTTCATAACATAAATATACTATCTAGAATTCACTTTTAAGGTTATTGCTGAATTTTAAAATGTCTTGGTTATGAAACCTTACTATAGATATACATAGCCATGAGTGTTGAAATTTGTATTTCTGTGAGTTTGGAATGGATTGAAGTATTAAAAACTTATTGATTGCCCTCAAGCCTATATAGCTTCAGGAATCATATCTAAAAATTGTTCCTATCTGTCCTGTCTTTAAAGGAGAGAGCCATATACTTACCTTATTCCCACCCCCAACATGTTTGCTGCAACATGCTACTTAAACTATTTTGAAAACAAGTGTTTAAAAATAATCTGTATAATTTTGAGGATTATGGGATACCATGTGACCAATCATTCTTCTAAAAAACAAAAATCTGTTTTTTTTTGTCTTTAGGCTTCATCTTCATAAGCTATTAGCTACTTTTGTAAGAATTAATAGAAACATAATTATCATTAGGGCATGATAACTTTACTTATTTCAATTATATTTTATTTTATACATTTAAGATAAAAAATTATACCTAGCTAAAGTCCTAAGTATGTAAAATTGTTAACTTAAAGTATTAAAACCATTTTAAGTGGTTGAAATTCTAGATACTTGGCTATACTAGTAAGTTACTATAAACCATCCCTGACATTTTCTTACTATTTCTTTATTTGATTCACATTCCTCTGCCTCTACCTATCCAAAGGAACAACAGATAGATGGAGAATCGCCATCAGGTCTATATGTGAGATCCTGGTCATTCGCCCATGGTGTAATGGAGGTAATGGCACTATGGCATCAATTATAGTATTACATCATACAGAACAAATCCACAAATAAAAATATAACATTCTGATCTTAGAAAGACATGCTATAGTTACCACTCAAAAATAATCCATGCTTTTCAGTGTTAATTCCAAGACATAAGAAAATCACAATTGACTTTGATCATAATTATAAAAGTAATAGCACTATATATTCAAAGTATTGTTTTAAAAAGATGTTGCTAAAATAACATCCTTTTTCTAGCCCATGTTCACCAAGGGACATTATATCTATACTTAAAAATAAAATTATTAAAAAAATCTATGATCCTGCCTATGAAAAACTTAAATGAATAAAAAAGGAAGAAAAAGAAATCAATATTAAAGCCTACATATTATAAGCAAAGATTTGAGTGTCAAAAATGAAATGAAGAGCAAAATCCTGCTTAGTTGTCTGCAGCTGTTCATGAGACTCTGTGCCTGATGAGAAACTGCCACAGAAATTGAATCCTGGCTACCCTGAGCTTAGGCCAAAGTTCACTGAGCATGAGAGTAGACTTCACCTCCATTCTACAGCTCTAAAACCAAGCTATACTGCAGGGAATGAGAAGTGAGGCCCTGGGAAATCTTTGTTCATAAACACTACAGTGTCTCTCAGAAGGAGTTTACCATTCAAACCAGGAGAGAGGGTCACAATATGAGAGTGAGTGTGTGGAAAACTAGGAAGCTCTACATATGTGCTATGAGGCTTGTGTTAACACCTAATCAAATTCTACTTAGATTCCTATGTCAATGATTCAGCCAGTAGTAATTTACACTATAAAACAAAAACTACCTACATGTGATTTTATTTGGGAGTAAATCTACCTTTTTCTGTCACCTGATAGAAAATAATTACAAATATTTCTATGAAAACTCTTCACACTCCTATTTCATATGAGCTCAGTTTTCTTTACAAACATTTAATGTAAGCACTATTCCAAAAATGAAGAAGCATATAATATCTTTTTACCAAACTTTACCTTAACTAAGTTGCCCAGTTAACTTAATTAAAAAAAGGCAGCACCAGCAATGAAACCGGACATCTTTTTATGCATGGGAAGACAGCTTGGGCACATAGTTTATCAACAGCATTAGGGTTCTAATTATGATCACCAATTGAGAAAATATAATTTTGCCTTTCAATTCTGTTTTGTTCTTTAGGACTGGATCCTATCTCCTCTCACTGCATATAACTTATTTCTGGCATCTGATGGCTGAGCCGGCAAGGTGTGTAGCAATGTCGGCATTTATCAAGTATGACATAAAGAGCTTTAACAGAGACTAGGGACAGTGGAAAAGTCAGAAGGAGCTCCTGTCCCAGATGGAAAGCACGTAAGTACCTTGTATTATAGTTTTTTAAAATTTAACTTTAATCCAAAGCAATTAAGACTGGCTAATGTTCAGGAATTATCTTAATATTCCAGGCCCATGAAGCCACACCTGATGGTGTAGAAGTCCTCTTCTGGAATATGTGTGTGTGTGTACAGGAGACCAAGAAACCACTCAATGTACCTATCTCCTCTACACTTTGGGAGACTGAGTAATGAAAGGAATGTCAAGCATCTCTACCAAAACAAGAGTAGCCACAAGTTGTTCATCCCTACCAGCATCTGCATAAAAGTGCATTCCCCCTGCTGGTGAACTCTCAGCAGATGAGTCTGTGAACAGTCCAAAGGGGACGGGTGCATTACCTGATCTTTCATGGTCTTCCCTAAGTCTTTCACGTCTTTCATGTTAATGGCATTCTTTCCTCCCTTCTCCTTTCCCTTCTTCTTGTTTTTCTTCTTGAACAAACATTTCTTACAGACACAAAAGCAGCAGGTCACTACTAAAAGGACTGCTACAATGGCTATGGCAATTAAGGCCCACGGTGGCACTGAAAGAAGGAGAGAGAGAGAGAGAGAAAAAAAGAAAACCATGAACATTAGCAATGGAACCAGTTAACCCAATGTAGCAACGACAACAGCCATCCCTACGGTTGGATTTCCATAGCACTTGCTTTGCTCCAGGGGCACTGTCCTGCAGGGTTTTATCCACTCTGTGTGGCCTGGGCACAGACTCTTTTAAATCTCTCCATGTATCACATGTCACCTTTCCCTTATGCTCCAAGCTCATTTTCCATGAATCCATGTCTTCATTTCTTCACAGCATAGTTCTGCAGCCCGCTTGAACCATGGTTTCTTTGTTAACTAGCTGTTATCTTATACAAATCCTCTCTTTGCCTCAGTTGACTCCTCTATTCAGTAGAGGTAAAACTGGTAAGCAGCTTAGTGAGTATTACAAGACTGAAGTATTAAGATGCAGTAGCCAGAATGACAAAAGCTTAATTAATGTCAACTGAAATTATTCCTCAATCAAATGCTAGATGCTATCTTAATATGTTCTGGCATGGTGGAATGTGTCGGCATAAAATCACACACACAGAAAACCAAATGTAAAAATTGTAACCACATTGAAGGCAAGGAATAAGTACCTGGTTCCTTGAGAATGGATCATGAAGAGATGTATAGGGCTTGCCCAGGCAGAGTCTATGTGATTGTACCCTGATTGCTTAACAGTTATTTCTGTTTTTCTCTATCAAGTGAAGAATATAGTGGTACCCATTCCCTTTGGCTGGTTAAAGTCAATAGACTAATGCCTGGCCTCTGTGGAAGAGGAGGTGCTCAGTCCTCTGCTTGGGTGGGATGGTACTGGGGGGGCTCCCCTTTTCTGAAGAGAAGGGGAGGTGGGTTATGCGGAAGAAGATGGGAGGGTGGGACCCAGATGATGGGAGGGGAGAGGGCTATGATTGGGATGTAAAATGAATAAATAAACAAACTTATATAAAAATTTAATACAAAAAGAAGCTTAGAATAGCATCCAGCACATAGCAGGAACTCAAGTACTGGTAGCTAGCATGTCTTTTTATAGCCAAGGCACAGAATTCAGTGACGTCAAGAATCCTTAGGAGACACGAGATTACTGAAGAGAAATATTAAAAGAAAGATGGACTTGCTGCACAGAGCTCAGTGAGAATGAACAAGGGGTGGAACGGAGGAAGTGATGAGTTTTGAATAGAAGAGGTAGATTTATAAGCTCTGTTTAACATAACAAAGTATATGCCCAAAATACGAAGAGTTTTTCAATTAAAGCTGTCCAATGGCTAAGAATTAAAACATTTCCTTATTTAGCATGCATGTACAAGTTGCTTATAAAAAGCTAAGTTTCCTGGGTACATTTGAGATTTAACTTTGACTGGAATGGAATTATTCATGATTCAAATCACAGCTCTTCAGATTCATCAAAAGTAATTAGATTTGTCTGTTGTAACAAGAAAAAGACAGTGGGCACTGAAATAGTAAGAAAAAACGTAATTTTCTTTGAGCCGCATAAACATTATTAGTGCCAATGATTGTTGAACACAGTCAGGAGTACTCTGATAAAGTAAAAACACTTAAAATTAACCTCTCTTCAAAACGGGAAATCCTCTCTTGCCTGCTCTCTTTCCAGTGAAGATCATCCACTCTGCATATTATTGAATACTAGATCTTAACCTATGGACATAAAAAATTACCACTTTAGATACCATGTTTATAACCACAGAAATACTTGTGGGAACAGTAGAGATAAGTACACACCCTAAGACATGCTTTCCTAATGTTCTTTAAACTATTTGAGCAAACCAATTTTTAAAAAAAAGTGGAAACCAATGTAAGCTCATGCAACAAATAACATCATTAATAAGCCTTCGCTTAGACAACTCAACCTCTGAAGACTGAGTTAAAAATCCTGCCATGCATGAATGGGTGGCTATGTGCTAAGTGCACGCAAGACAAGGTTAATAATGGCTCTTCATCCTAAATCTCATAAATTATTCTCCCAGTCGGACATTTGTGATAGTCTCTCAGAGAGCTACACAAAGGCCTTGCAAATTACAAAAGAGAAGACTGAGATGACTTGAGAAGTTCATACAAAGAAAATAGGCAGTGAGAACAGAGGACCATTATTTAATCAAAAAAGTTAAAGAGAGGAACATGGGATTACAGGAGGAAGTCTGAAATAGTGCAACTAGAAGGCAATTTCAAACCACTGAGAAAGTTTCATTCTGTGACCTCCCTTTCTTAAGGCATTACAAACTGCAGTATTTGCTTTCAGTTGATCTAATAATGTGCAGGTTAATTTTCACCTTAAATATAATTACTAGAATTTTTTCTCAAATTAGTAGTACCTTTGAATAGAATAATAAAAGAAAAACCTTATACTTGTTACTTTGTACATCTGTGCAAGAGTCAATAATAATAATGTAAAGAAGTAGCCATTTTACTAAATGGAATTATTTGAATACAGTGTCTACATGAAAATTTTACTTTATTGAATAGAGTAGTGGAATATTTTAAACTTAAATTTATTTAAATAATTACATTAAATTTATATTTAGTAAGTTTACTAAGGAAACAACATCTTTCTTAAGTAGCCCCAAATGAAGAGTGAATCACTCTGTTTTCTGAGTTTCATGACTTACTGTATCTCATTAAAGTACAATCATACAATATTTGTCTTTTTGTGATTGGATTCTTCACTTAGAACAATGTCTTAAGGGGGCTGAGCTATGGCTCAGTGGTTAAGAGTACTGATGACTCTTTTGGAGGACCTGGGTTCAATTCCCTGCACCTCATGGTCTGAAATTCCAGTTCCAGAGAATCTGAAGCCCTCTTCTGGCCCCGGTGGGTAGTGCACATGTGTGATACAGACACACATTAGATGAACTGCCTCACACATAAAATAAAAATTATAAAAGAAAAAAAAAAAGAAATATCATCATCAGCATTTACTCAGTTTAGTTTTAGTGCAGTGAGCAAATCTCACAGAACTCGTGTTGGATTGCTGAAAATCTGCCTATCACTGTCTAATTGCTGTGCGTGACTTTAGCCACATCTTTCTTTTATTCACCACAACAATTTTGTTCACTGTCACTTCAGTTTTACAAGGAAAAACTCAACACATTGAATATCTTGAGAAATTTAAATGTCTTTAGGTTTCTCAGCTACCAAATGTATAAATTAGAAAAAGCATAAAAAGGAAAAAGTCATGCCTGGTTTTGAAGCGTTTTTAATAGAACATTTTAAATGAAAAAAAAAATCCAATAAAGCAAATAAACAATGGTCTAAAGTATGGTCAGGAGCAAATTTCCTTGGTATAAAGACACTTCCATCAAAACATTGCTATCGGCACAATATTCAGTTGCTGTTTATCACTACCAACTGCCAACAAATGAAATTTTGAATCAGAATTTTAACATTGAATTTAAAAATGTCTTTTAGCAGAAAATAACATACAAGGTTGAAAACTCTGAAAATATTATACTTAACTTTCCAGTTAATGAGTTATTTTTTCCTGTGTTTCTTGAGCTGAAGGTAAATAGATACATGAGATTTAAGCCAAGGGAAACCATTTTTAAAAAAATTTTGTCTTGTTTTTTCATATAACAATAAATATAATACAAAACAGTACAAACAATTAGGTAACAATTATGAAAATTATACGGTATAGCATACATTCCCAATGTCCAGTTCATATGTATTTGGCAACTAATAATAATATTCTATTATCTATCTTGATGATAATTATTTATACCTAACTCAGTTCCCATCCTAACTTGCATTACCAACTTAAAAACATCTCCTTAGACCTAGAATATCCTTTTAATTCCTAAACAACTTAAAACTTAATTGTGAGACTATAACTATCTAGTCTTCAACCACATCAGAGACGTGAGAAGGATAAATATATTTGAATAAACAGGAAGTGCAGAGTGATGGTTTCCAAAACTAAGAAATGACAGACAACTGGCTGCCTAGACAGTCCCCAGTTTCTCTCTCTAACACTGGAGCATCTATATTCAGCCTCTTGGCCTAGTATCTCTGACAGACATTAATTATAAAGCAGAAATTATGAAGGACTTGCCTACCCTGTCTTGACAGAGGTAGGCTGTTCGACTTACCTGTTTCCAAGTTTTGTCCTTTCAGACAATATTTTGTCTATAGTTGAAGCAAGGGATTTCTCTTGCCCAGTGATAAGCCATCTCCAAATGGAGATTCTTCAATGCTCATCATCTACTTGGAGTAGAATGGGGGGTGGGGGGGTAGGTTGCTGTCAGGAGCTGACATGTCTCAATATCAAAAAATCTTAACTATCACAAACTGTTTAGGATAATTAAGAAATGCAAACTAATAGTCATTCAAATGTCGTTTTGTTAGGTACCAGTTTGGTGTATCACAGAGGTTTTCAGAGTTAATCAGAAATCAAGTTACTAAGAGACAAGCAACATCTGTTTATTCAAATATATGGAGATAGCTATATGGTCTTCAAAAACCTTAAGAGATCCATAGAATATGGAATTTAAAGATGTTTTCTTAAGATTTTTTTTTATATTGAGACATGTCAACCACTTTTAAAAAATAATAGTTTAAGTTAAACTGGTGGTAGGCAGAAAACAAGTCCCCATGACTTGAAATTCCTGTTTCTTGGAAGCTATCACCAGGTGAAAGACTTTGGAACTTCTTTGCTCATTCCTACCACCATGTTTTCATTATGTGTGCAATTTTTCGAATGCTATTCAAGAAAGAATAGCATTCTTTAGTCATCCAATATTTACTCTTTAAGCTTACCATAAGTGTTAGAATTGACAGACTTTTAAATAAAATTACTAGATATATTTGTTAAATCCCTGTGGGATTATTGAGTATGTGATATAATAGATTGGGTAGTTTATAGTAAACTTGCATAAGATAATTATCATCTAAAATGGTAATTAGCATTTTAAATCTGTAGAAAACATTTTAATACAGCCTTTTCCTATGTATGAAAACACTTCCTGCTGATTAAAAACTTGTTTTTTTTTTTGTTTTTTTTGTAGCGTATCTGTGATGTGACTAGCACTACTGACACAGATACAATGTCAGTTAATATTTTAAAATAAAATTCCATTAATAGGTCTGTTATTAGAAAATAAAATAGAATTGTTCCTTCACTAAGAAAGATTATTTCTCTATGGAGGTAGATATAAACTGAATAGTGAAATATATAACTAATCAAATACATTAGTGGTATCCACCATGTGCAGTATCTTTTCCCCAAGCTTAGGATACAAATTAAGCAGGGTCTGTCTACTGATGCATATTTATCTTTTAATTTTCTACTGTAATAAGGTAGATGTCATTTGTTTTATTTATTTTTTGTATTTTCTTCTTTTAAAATATTTATTTATTACTTCAGGTTACATCTCCATCACAGTGCCCTTTTTCCACCCCTCTCAGTCCTGCCTCCCACCCTCTACCTCCTATCCCTTCCATCCCACTCCTCTGGAGTGGAGTGTCCCTACATAACTGTCCCCTGCCCCAGTTCAGCAGTCAAATGAGGGCCAAGAGCCTCCTCATACACTGGGGGCCTACAAGGCAGCACTACCAGGGAAAAGTGTCTCATTGATAGGAAACATATCCGCACAGGTGACCACTTCCTGAACAGAACACCAACAGCTCAGGACCTGAGACCAACAATCAATAAATGGGACCTCATAAAACTGAAAAGCTTCTGTAAGACAAAAGACACTGTCATTCGAACAAAATGGTAGCCTACAGATTGGGAAAAAATCTTCACCAACTCCACAGCTGACAGAGGGCTAATATCCAAAATCTACAAAGAACTAAAGAAATTAAATGCCAAGAAACCAAATAATCCAATCAAAAAATGGGGAACAGAGCTAAACAGAGAATTCACAAAGGAGGAATCCCTAATGGCTGAGAGACACTTGAAGAAATGCTCAGCATCCTTAATTATCAGAGAAATGCAACTCAAGACGACTCTGAGATTCCATCTCATACCTGTCAGAATGGCTAAGATCAAAAGTTCAAATGACAGCACATGCTGGCGAGGTTGTGGAGAAAGGGGAACACTCCTCCATTGCTGGTGGGAGTGCAGGCTTGTACAACCACTATGGAAATCAGTCTGGCGATATCTTAGAAAACTTGGAATAGCTCTACCTCAAGACCCAGCCATACCACTTCTGGGTATACATCCAAATGATTACTCACGAAACCAACAGGACGTTTCCTCATCTATGTTCATAGCAGCCTTATTTGCAATATCTAGAAACTGGAAACAACCCAGATGTCCCTCAGCTGAGGAATGGATAGACTAACTGTGGTACATCTACACAATGGAATACTACTCAGCCATTAGAAACAATGAAGTCATGCAATTTGCATCCAAATGGATGGGACTAGAAAAGCTCATCCTGAGTGAGCTAACACAGACTCAGAAGGATGCACATGGCATCTATTCACTTATAATCAGATTTTAGCCACATAGTACAGGATAACTATACTACAACCAATGCACCAAAGGGAAAAGGAACATAGACTTTGTTTCCTGTCATTTGCTTTATTAAAGTAAGCTAATTTCTCATCTTGCTAAATGGCTCCAAGAACATAATAACATGGTGGACTTTAAGATGGATCTACATGGCTTAGGCTTGTATGGCATATCAAAATTCTTTCCAGAATTTAAAAAAAAAAACATAATGGTACTGAAAAAAAAAATCCTTTGTTTTCTCCAAGGGAATTTTGGCACAAAAAATAAATTTCAAAGAAATTATTTACTTAAGGGAGTCTGAGGAATTTCTTCTTTTTCCAACAAGGGCACTTCAAATATCCTTTTCTTTAATATAGGATGGTGAACCATAAGTTAAAAGCCCCACAATTATAAAAGCCATTGCATAGTGTACATTTTTTCAAAAGAAAACCTTTAGTGTTCCCCAGTAACTCCACCTGGCATTTGGGCTCCCAAATCTAAAGTCTGCCCATCAGAATATATTATACTGAGATTCTCAGAACCAGTAATTCATATGAGCACCCTGTGGCCCGGGGACTCTTCAGTAGGTAGTTCTGCAACTCTAATGTCCAGAGAAATGATTCTTAGTGACTCAGAGATCAGTACATAGCTTGAAGAAACCCACAGAGCTCTGTACCTCTACAAGGAGTACAAACACTGCAGTGTTCACCCCTGGCTTTACTTGTGGCTCCTCATCCTACCTCCTCAGTTCCAACTCCCTCATTCCTCTTTCCTTCTCCTTGGCTCTTGATTCCTGCCCACCATCTTGTGGATTTACTCTTGGATCTTGGTTTAGGTCAAGAACTATGGCTCACTGTTTTTGGAATCTCAGGCTTGATTCTGTTTTTACAGGCAGCTCTACATTTTGTGCCAACTGTATAACCATTCTTCATCTTAAAAGGTCATCTCAAATTCAGGTCCCCTTTTCCCCCTAAGATGGGCTGCTGTTATTCCTTCCTGGGATGGAATAAGCTCATCTATTTGCACTAGTCTTAAACCAGCCAGGAATCTAAATACAACACGGGTAATGTTGTTACTATGGACACTGTAAAAACTTAGCAGTGACTTGGGTATTTTCTGTATTTGATACATCTCTGTTTATTCAACAAAAGCCTCACTCCTGCATTCATGTCTCTGTAATGAATTCTGTGAATAAATTCCAGACACGTGCATACATATATCACTGAAGTTTTTTGTCTACTTTTAGCTTACACCAAATTATCCGTCATCTTTCTAGATCATATGGTTCTCCAAGATGAAGAATGCAATGTGAAAATGGTTATTTTGTTATTAACTAGTAAGAAAAAGAATCCATTTCAAAGCTTTGATTCTTAAACTGTTTATGGATAATTTTAAAAATACCAGGATAATCACCTTAAAAAAGGTTGGGATGCCTACACAAAAAGCAAAGCAAGTTTTGTATTTTAAATCTTTTCATAAATTGCAGAATATAAGTGAGGAAAAAATTACTGGATATAAGTTGATTAAGATATCATTAGTCATTTCTGGTGACAGAAGATTAAAAGCAAGTTTGAAAAAAGTATATACAGTATATAGAATGTAACTTCAGACTGAGACAGACAAAAGTCAGAATGAAGAATCTCTCATTATAAACTAAGCAGATACAAAGACAATTTTTGGCACTGAGGTATTTGATATGTTTTCTTTTCCTCATTTTTTAGAACAAAGGTTCTGGACTTCTTTTGTAAGGATATCCTCCCTTCAGATTGTGTTACAAGTGTCCAATATTCATGGGAAAAACCCAATTTTGTGCGTGAGTGCATCTGCGTGAGTACATAAATTTAAATATGACTGATGATATGTGGTATCCTGGTGAAAGTCTTATTTCCTGCACTTTGGGGACTGTTTGTTTCCAAATTAAAACCTTTCCCAGCTCATGAGGGCAAATTTCATCAAGATTGACTGATTCATCAAGCTCACAGTCATTGAACTTTTCATTTATTCAATTGGTCATTAGCCCTTCATTTGTTTTTCCTCTATCAACTGCTGAGCATTCAAGTGGTGGAGGGAGGGATGTGGTGGGGGCAGAGGACGGAGAGCAGAAAGAAGCATGAGAAAGTCACTCCAATAAAAACGGTAGAAAGAGATAGGAAGTGACACAGAGCCAAAAGTTCAGTGCAGCTGATGGGCTGTGCCTGTGAAAGCTGGGAAAGAACAAGATAACTAACTAGGTCTGAAATTCAGGGAGGGCTGCATGGAGGAGATGAGTTTTGAAGAATGTTCCAAAGCCTTGAATGCTACCAGGAAAAGAATGTTTTTAGGACTTCATGTTCTTCTCCTTGCCTCCTTTTCCCCCACTTATTTCGCTTGGTTCCTAAACTTTTAGTCTAATTGATTACTCAGTGATAACCCTGTTACACAAAGCACTCAGCAGGATAAAGACATCAAAAATCTACATGAGATTTTTTTTTAACCCTAGTAAATGAGACTACTTTCCTTGTAGTACATTCACAAGACCTTCACCAAATGGCACTCACAGGAACTTTCTTAGGGATCCATTTACAAAAATTATTTATTCACTAATTTTTTCACATCCTGATGGCAGCCCTTCCCTCCTCTCCACTTGGTCCCACCCTCCCACCCTCTCCTCATTTCTCCCCTCCCCTTTACCTCAGAAAAGGGGACCCCACCTCCTCTACCAACCCACCCCAGCTCTCCAAGTCACATCCAGACTTGAACACTATCCTCTTCCATTGAGGGCAGACAAGGCAGCCCAGCTAGGGTAAGATGATCCACAAACAGGCAACAGAGTCCACGTCAGGGACGGTCTCCGCTGGGATCCATTTTTGTATATTTTCCCACACACTTGTTTCCCTTTTCATGGGAGACCCATTTTCTGGCCCCGGCAACCTGCAATCTGGGAGATCCATTCACACAAGTATTCTACAGAAGCTATCTAAGGCACTGACATCAACCTAAGGCACTGTGGCAAACTGTACAGCATAAGTCTACTTTGGTGACTATCAGTGTAGGAAAGACCGATGAGCTTATCCATTACAGTGGCTACTGAGCACGTCAATGCGTGACATGACCAAGTCTGAAATGATTCACTCAAAGAGTTGCATTCTATTTGGGTGGCTCTAACACATATAACACTTTGAACAAGACAGGACTAGGAAAATGGCACACTGAATGGTATTTCTTGCTACATTCAGATGACGTGTTCTCACTGCAGCCTTATTCTACATATCAAATGAGCACTTGTTTAAAGAAACTTTAATAAAACGGAGACTCTGCCCCTTTTTGTGCGTCAGTTCTGTTACTATACAGAACTGCAGTAAACATACGGTGCTTTGCTATGCACGAAGCCACTGACTGTTCTTGAGTAAAATTTTACCAAGGGCTGCATCCCATAATCTGATTTCAGTGTTTACTGTGCTGTTGATCAAATTTATATACATGGTGAAATAACTTCGGGCGCTGATGTTTCTCACTGAATGCCACAGCTAGTCTTGATAATCAGTTACTTGACTGAGGGCCATTTTATCTGCACACAGATTAATCAAATAATCCTATACAGTATCTACAATAGTAATATCATAATAGTCTGCTTCAAATGATAAGGGCCTATCTTCACAGTGCTTGAAGGGTTGAATTTGATGTGGAAAATGACGTTTGGTTTTTGGGTAGATAAAAAATTCCAGAGGATTTAGATAAGAAGTGGAATCTTCCCACCAGCTCGCTAGCAGCAGGCTTCTGGGAGGAGTGTTTTGGTAAACAGGAAGGATGCCAGGTGAGTCAGCAGAGGTGAAGGCCGCTCCCTGGCTGATCAGTTCTGAAGCCTCTGGAAGTTCGTAGCAGGTTTCAATCATTCTTTCGACAACACAATTTTGTAGCTAAAGGGAAATCCATTTATCTATGGAACTTTTAGCGGGTCTCTCTCAAGTTCGGATTTCTAAGTTCAGACTTAAAAACAAATTACCATTTAGGTTGTTTTCCCCTTATGGAAGCTAATATCTTCTCAATTTCTATATAAGAAAAAAATTGAAAGAAATAGTTTTGGATTTTGACCCTTCTCAGGTTGGTTTTATTTTGATGCTTTGAACTGGTTAGAAATTTCTTTCATCTGTTTTCTGTCTTGGCAAAGATCCCCAAGGAAAATAATGTATTCTAAGAATGGAACATGGCTTCTGTTGGTAATTTGTGAGTAATTCAATATTTTATTATCAATATTTGTTTCTTTTCTCAGCAATTTAACATTGTTAAGGTCCAGTTTAGCTTTGACAAGAGCATGTCAACTAAATGGGGAGGATATATTCTCTGCTCTTTTACAGTTTAAGGCCATGGCTATAGAGAACAAACACAATTCTACTTAGTTTTAGCATATGCCTTTTGGAGGCCTTTCCTCCAGTACATTGCCCTTATTCTAGAAAAAAGAGAGCATACTTCTAGAAATCCCTGTAACTTGGAGGGTGGATTGCTGTACAGGAGGTTTGTATGGCTGCTGTACCTGACAGGATGTCTGGGTCTTTCCAGTCTTGAGAAGGAAGCATCAAGCTCCTTAATTTCATTACGACGCAAAGTGACAGGCAGACAACCCTGAGAACAAAGCTCCTTGCTTGTCTAGCTCGCCACTGGATGTTTCACTTTGATTATTCAATGGATCCCCACTGCTATAGACCAAACATTAATTTTCTTCTCAAACTGTTGTTTTCTGTTTCTCTCAATATGTTTCTTCTCTCCATGGCAATTTCACATGTCCATTTCCCTAGCTGAAGTGTAATTTTGTCTTTTTGTTTTATGGGTGCTTCGATATTTCAACCTTCATCTTTATTTTGTACAACTCCCATGATCCTTGATTTATTTTCTGGTCTTGTTTTTAAAAGAGCTTCCCTATCTAGTCAATCTTGTACATGGTGGCTTTTCCCTTGGGGTTTATTCTCTTCTGTTTAAAAATTTATTCTTTTGTTTGGAGTTTCTCCACCTAAGCCTTGTGACTGTCAGCATATGACCTCAAAGACTTGTATGAATCATGCTTAATCTTAATGGTTCTTATAGATCTCCACTAAGAAAACAGAATTCTCTTTGCTTTCTTTTCTTCACCAACACTAGATAGATACTTTAAACGTCTGTCTGCTTAATAACATTCATGAACCTGTTACTTTGTTTTTCATCCACATTTATTTGTGCTTTTTGACTTTTTAAAAATAAAAATAATTTATTAATACAAGCTTACTTGTAGCCATTGTCTTTGTCATGGGAGATGCTACCTGGAGTCATATGGTTTCTCCCCTTCCTTAGCTTCTGTAAAGGCTTCGCCAAATAAAAGAATAATCAGAGGTGGAGAGAGCACTTCTTAAATATTGTGAAAACATGGCTCCTCTGAACACCTTTTAAAAACCAAAATGGCATCCTATTTCCTCTTACCATTTCAACCAAAGCTTGATTAAACTTTAAAGCTATACTGATTTTCCAGATAGTTCAGAAAAAGTGTACAATTACTCTTTATTACAGAGGTCATGGGATGACTCTGAAGCTTATTGTTCTCTGTCAATGATTTTTCATAATTGATTTACCTATTTGAACATGGTCAGTCGAGTGTGCATTTGTGATAATATGGTTTTCCCAGGTACAACCTTCATTGTTAGTATATGGCTTTATTTTTAGTTTTTCCCCCTTTGAGACACTTTCCCACCATCTAAACTGGCTTGACCTTATATATCAAACTGAAGAATGACTAAGAGAGAGAGAGTTATCTTAAACTTTCAGACCACAACACTGAAGATCTGAATGTGGTTTCTGTAATGTGATTCTTATTGGAGTTGAGATCAGACAGCATTTTGGGATCCATTTGGTTCTCTTACCATATATTCCAAAATTCTTTTGTGACCACAATGAAAACTGACTAAGCAATTTTATTATTTCCCAGAATAGTGTAGTTTTGCAAAACATATTAGTGAGTGTTCTTATCAGTTGTCTTTGTGCTACCCCCCAAAAAATCATTGGAATATAAAACAATTGTTAATGATTATAATAATAGGACCATAGTAAATACAATATAGATTATGGATGTACTCTAAGTTCTGCCTCTATAATTGCCAAATGCTTTGATCCTGTTTTTTCAACTCTGGAACCTCACCTTTACTATCAGTACTATGGGAAATGGAAGGAAGGTTTAATTATATGTGTGATTTCTGGTATATGACTTGGTAATATGAAAATATTTAGAATAGTGGAGAGGACAAAGGGGAGTTTTAAAGATTTTTTTTTATCATTTCCTAAGTTCTATTAAATTTTATAGCTTGAAATACTAAAAACTTTGTTTGCTTTTTATCACCTGACAAGTTATCTGGATGAAATATGGACAATTTCATATGTATGATACAACTCCCAATGTTTTCAACATGTTCTCACTTAGGGAGATATCAGAATGTCAGGCAACATTCTAAAAAATAGATTGCTGGCAAAAACTAAAAGTCAAGGCATTTTGATAGTTCTCAAGCAATTAATGGAATAATGATTAAAAAAATCAAACTTTGAGGAGAATAAAAAATGGTCACTTGAAGTCACATATAATGCAAGCCTCATTAAAATATTAAGCTTGTAATATTGGAAAGAAACATTTACATCTCTTTGTAATTTCAGTAATTGGATCACCCTGGCAATACTATCTGAGATAATTTTCTAACACAGCAGTCAAGATGTTTGTGGCAAGACTTCACCCTTTCTGTTGGCAGATGACAGATCTGCTCGAACACGTTTATGCTGCCCTGCATGTGCACTGGTAACAAGACACACTTCAGGCCAGCTTTTGTTTCCCTTCAGAACTGGCTAAGGGTGTAGAGACTGAGAAACCGACCCGCATGCCACTCTTAATAGCTCATAAATATTTAGTGGCATTTAATTAGTGATCCTTTTTATTAAGAATCAACTTCATGTTCCAGGCTTACAAAGAATGATTTATGAAAGATCCATGTTTATCGTTTCATTTAGTCAATGTTATCTTTACTTATGATGGTAAAGTTAAAAGATGTGACTTTTAAGAGCCACAGTAATGTGACTCTTAAAAGATTCTTGGAAAAAAAAATCATAACCCAATCTCAGGTTTAGTTCTTTGGACCTTCAAACTGTTGAAATTAATCCAATTTCTAGTAATTACTGTTTCAAATCAGTGATTTCAAGTTACTTAGGATACAGCATTTCGTCACTTATTATTCTTTTGTTCTAATGGAGATGACTTTTTTTTTTTTAACAGAAAACCTTTGTTTTCTCATAATTTACTAGAAAATAAGAGTCCATAATATTCTTTTGTTGGTTTTGACTAGAATTGGAACATTAATCCAAAGTATTTGGGTTATTCATATTTTACTATGAATTAGTAAAATAGTGAAATAGGGGATTTTACTAAGGCATCAAGTCTATAAGATGTAACAGAAGGGAGAGCTGTGTTTTACATTTGGTTTCTGTATTTTACATCAATAAAATGATCAAATTCAGAGCTTGGCCACTGTGACTGGAGAGGTTTTACAGCTGTTATGTTTTTATGCTTACAGTATCTTGAAATCCACCTAATGCCTAGAAGAAATGTAATTATCTCAATAGACTTGTGGCTTTTGAAAAATTTTTCAAAAACTTCAGTAGATAGATTGCTTGATATGTTTAGGCCAGTGCCTTTCCAGCAATGTAAAAGTCGGTATTTGAAGTTCATTTTAATGCCTTTCATCGAATGACTAAAAATTGGCAAATTTAGTGTGCTGATATGGCAAATTGTTTGACTTAGGGTCAAATTCGTACCTATGAAAAATGTGTTTATTTTAAATTAAATATTGTTGAGTAGACAGGGAGAAAATACTGGAGTGCTGGTCAAAAAGTGCTGGAAAAAAGATTTTGAGAGGGGAAAAAAACCAACCCAGAAATGGAGTGGTGCGTGCGTGCGTGCGTGCGTGCGTGCGTGCGTGCGTGCGTGCCTGTCTGTGTGTGTGTGTGTGTGTGTGTGTGTGTGTGTGTGTGTGTGTGTGT
>CAJQZJ010000258.1:18229-31466 GCA_907164525.1 Lophiomys imhausi | reverse complement strand
GTGTGTGTGTGTGTGTGTGTGTGTGTGTGTGTGTGTGTGTGTGTGTGCGCGCGCGCGCATGCGTGCGAGCGCTGCACCTGACTGCTAATTTCTTTAGTCATTGCTGTCTGAAGTCTTCTTAGGCATTTGATTGGTAACAAATGGAACATAAATTACGGCTGCATTCTAGAAGCATTTCAAAGAGACATTGACTATGTGTTTGTGTTAACTGGTTTAGATTCCCTAGAACCTTTTAATCATAGCTTCACTCAGGTCCTTCCTGAAGCACGTCATGCTGCCTTACACTTCACATCTCTCTGTTTATCAGCCCTCTGCTTTGGGATGCTTTAGGTCTGTTTGATATGTAAGGGAGATGAAAAGTAAGAATATAGCTCAGAGCTGGGGAATCTGTTGTGAGCTACTTTGCTCTTTGGCACCTTTTCTGGTTGTCTTTGAAAAGCGCACAACTTGTGAGATGGGGAGGCGGAGGTGAGTAGATTGGGAATGGTAGAGCATTTCCAGGAGGAGACTTTTGAGCTATTTCAGCTCCAATGGGCCCCAGGAAGCAGCAGAGAAAGCAGTTGGCAGCCCCACGTACCCACACTGTCAGGAGAGATCAGATGCTGTATTTAAAGGAAGCATGTGGGTGAGAAATGCGAACACAATCTCAAGACTACAAACATGAAGGTGAATGTTAGGTTAAAGATGTACGCTCTCTCACGAAGGACCAGCGATCTGTGGAGTCAGTCGGCCATGCGGCATGGCTGTATAACGTTTACTGCAAAACGCATTTTGCCTTTGTTCCTCACCTCAGTCCCACCGAGTAACACTGAGAGTTTACACCAGCAGATGCTAACACCTACAGCTAGAAAAATACCACAGGAGTCACGAGGCTGGAGTTAGATAAGAGAAATTTCTATTTCATAAGAAAGTTAAGATAGCTACTGGTTATTTTGAGATGTTTTATAATTTTCCAGGCCACGTTCCAACTGTGCTATGAAATGAAATGGGCTCCTTTGGAAACAGTAAGGTATAATAAAATAGAGACTTGATAATCCCAACTTGTCAGACTATGATCAATATGTGGCAATGGAAAATAAATTCCTGAAATGTCCGAGGACTTATGATTGAGTGTTTTGCTATTCCATTATGAAGTCCAATCTGGTGTGAGTGGATAAAGATTACCTGTCCCTTTGGCAACGTGTCAGTAAAATATTATTTTGAATTAAAAGAATGTTTGGGGTTGAATTTTAATAAATGTATAACTTAATAAGGGAAATGAAATCAAAATCTATTATAGTGTTTAATTCAACTTCAATTTGTTGTGATATACTACAGAAAATGCTAGAGGTTTGGAATGAGATGTTCTGACTTTAAAATTCAGTGAAGCTTTTCTTCTTTGAGAATTTAACATTATTATTACTGTTACTACTACTACTACTACTACTACTACTACTACTACTACTACTACTACTACGACTACTATTATTATTATTGGCTTTTTGAGATAGGGTTTCTCTGTGTAGCCTTGGCTGTCCTGGAACTCACTCTGTAGACCAGGCTGGCCTTGAACTAAGAGATCTGCCTGCCTCTGCCTCCCGAGTGCTGGGATTAAAGGTGTGCACCACCACTGCCCAGTTATTATTTTTTTTAAGTATGAATAAGGATATCACAGTGATAATTTAAGAATTACATGAAATTTTATGTGAGCATGTAACATATATGGAAGTAAGTAAATACCAGATCTCTCTGACAGTTTGAAGAGTTATGATTAGGTGTCAAATTCTTCTTTAAAATATAATAGATTTTTTTATCCTAAAAGTACTTTTTGGAACTATTAAAAATGTTTAGATACAAACATTCAATTGTATGTAATCCTTTAGGCGTCTTTTAAAAACTTCATTCCATTTCTCTCTCTTCAGAATCAAGAAAAAGAACACTGGCCTGGTGTAACCTCCACAACCTGAAGAGATGTAGATGATTTGGAGTTAATCCAGCATGAAATGAACACTTGAACCTTAGAGAAACCTTAGATTTATGAGAACTAAGAACCTATTTTCCAAGAAGGGAGACTGAAAAGAAATAAACATAGCATAGCAGCTGAGATTGAAGACACAAGAACAGGAAGTGAGTGGGGCTTCCCTCAGCTTCAATAACTGATGCCTTCTGGATTTGAGAGAATTCATCCAAGGCAGAGTCCCACAGGAAGGGAAGGGTGTTGGCAGACAGTTCTGCCTTTCTTGTGGAACCATCTTGTACCCCGACACAGGACCTTCAAACCCAGAAGACAAATACAGGTTGGTAGAGTGTGGACTTAGTGACTGGGCCAAGTAGCTAAAATTCTTACAGTGAGGCCACTCCTGGGCCATCTTCAGCGGTTTACAGTGTTTTGGGGGAAGGATTTCTCTAGGTGTAGTGGACTCCCTAGGTGATCCTCAAGTTTTGCTTTTTTCTGATCTCACGATATGCAGATATTTCAGCAAAATAAAGTTATTCTTTTTCTCTTTATGGCTTAAGACTAAAGTCAACTGAAAGAAAAATGAGACTTTCCTCTAAAAATAGAGAAGCTATCCCAGGAAAACAATCTAACAATAGTCACATGGATGAAAAGAGTCTTAGTTTCAATTTTTGAATAGATTGTGATCTTTGGCTGAGGAATGTGGAATGGAGCGAAGTATACTGAGCTTTACAGAGGACACCAGGAGGCTAAGATTGGGATCAGTGAGATCTTCATCTACATACTGACCAAGGGACAAGACACAGTTCACAGGGATGCATGCTAGGACAGACCATAATCTTGCCTTGTATTTCATGGTAACTGACCCTGAGATACTTATGCATGAGAAGAGACATGAATCCAGGTGTTAGGGAAGGTTTGTAAATACTTATCAATAGTCATTTTGAGCTCATTAAATTGGATTTTATTACTAAAGTAGCATATTGCCATAATGTTCATTGTGTAACCTTATATTTGTCTACATTATTAAGGATCACAATTCTCCTCTCTTTGACATTGCCTTGTTTTATGTGCCTCATTTACTCTTTAATCCTAAAAGTATAGACTATGTCAAATTCATAGGAAATTCCATTTGATGTCAGATACTTAGTTTGTAACATTAAAGCCTGTGACTATGGCTAACCCCATTTTAAGTTGAGATCTTGGAATCGCATTCTCTTGTAGAACTCTGAATATCTACCTTCTTCAGATACTGTTTTCCCTTTCATCAGAAGAATGTTAAAAAAACGTAGCAGCTACAAAGGAGAGGATGGGGAGAGAGCTTTTGTTCAGACTGATGATGCTGATGTATGCTCTTAGTTTTGTGTGTGAGAAGCTCAAATATCCCTAAGACAATGAAATTCACTATTTTCTCACCATCAAAATGGCAAGTCACTTACCCCAACATTTTCTGTCCAAATTTCTCATAATTCGTTCTTAACACGCCACTTTGGTTTCTTTTCTACCCCTCATTTGTATACATTTTGAGTTGCCTTCAAGGAGCACACAATTTTGTATTCAGCCCCTTTCCTATGAATTTTCCTACATGACACCATAGACTCTAATCCTATCAAACATTATTGTAATTCAACTCAAGTAAAAGGGATAAATGTATGAAATGTGCTTACAGCCAACCAGCTGAAGAACTATGCAGGCCCACAATCAGTTCTGATTATATTCTTTCTCTTTCCCAAAGAGATAAACTTTACAAAAAACTACTGCTAGTGCTTTTTTTCTTACTTCTCTTGGTGCAAGCCATGCTTTTTTTTTTTTGGGGGGGGGGGGTTTAGATTGAATACCTAAGGCACAAATAACAAAAGTAAAAATAGAAAAATGGAATTATATTTAAGAAGCTGTTGCTCATCAAAGAACTGAAGAAAAATATTTACAAGCTCTTTATCTGACAAGGAACGAATATTGAGAATAAATAAAAATCCAAAAGAGCTGACTATGAAAACCCTCCAAATAGGTCAAAGAGGTAAAAATAAACATGTCAAAAGACATGCAAATGGCCAAGTATATGAAAATAAAAAGCTGAGTCTCACTGATCATCAGGGAGCTGTGAATAAAAATCACACATCTCACTCCAGTGAGAATGGCTGTTCCCAGAAGACTAAAATAATAAATGCTGCTGAGGAAACAGAGAAAGTGCAACTTCCCTGTCTATTCAGGGCTTTCTTGTCACGTGGACAGTTTGAACGTTATACAAGATGCTAACTCAGAAAAACATAAAGTCTGACATCAAACACTACCTCAGTCATTTCAAACAAATAAATTGGAAATCTTCTTCTTTAGTGTGATCCACAGGGAACAGGCAGACTTAAGTCAGGCGCTAAGCTGACTCAATGCTTTCTTTACTTTGTAATACATTGCTTATATCTGTTAAGGGAATGACTTTGGTGCTAGTCTCAAGGTAATTTTTCATGGCCATGACCATGCAGGTATCTTCCTAGAAAAATGCTTAGAAGAATTTTTGTTATGAACATGACCTCCATCGTAAATGGAGCTAAAGCTCATATTAGCAAACTTTGATTTGTTTCAGACTTCCTAAGTTCATGTAAGGGTGAATCATGGAATATATGAGGACATTAGATAATATGTTATATGCATAAATATTGTGCTATTGCCACTCAGAGGTAAAACTGAAATGTAGGACAATCAAGTGAGATATGCAGAATACCTTATTTTAGTGGAATAACGGCATTTCTTTTTCTTCTTGCATGAGGCAGAGTAATTCACATTACATTTTCAAGAAACATTCCTATTCTTACCAAACCTTTATATTGACACCCACTGTTAATAGTGATATATTTCTTTGGACCAAAAGATATTGGAACAAATGCATGAAGAAAATACATGTTATCATCATAGGACATCATAAAATATTTAGTAGAATCCGTAATTTGGCACAGACACTTAAAAACTCAGAAGAGTTGGCAGGACACTGTGCTTGAAAAACTAATGGACATTTTCATTTAAATGCCAATCTAAAGGAAGAACGATAACAAGAAATTTAAAAAACATATATTTCCCTGGATATATTAAAGTCAATCTTCAGCTACAGGATTGTACAATGAGAGAAAGCCCAAATTTTCTTTCCAGGCTCCTATTTTGAACACTGACCACATTCAGAGGCAATTAAATACACCTGTGATATTAAAATTGAAATTGTAAATATTAATAAAGGAAATGTGTCCCATGAAGATGAATTTGTTTTGCTGTTTCTCCCATTGTCTGCATGATTGCATTATAGAAGCATAAGACACTTGCTTTTAGCTTTTAACTGGCATTGTGGCTTTAATGCAAATTGTGCCCATTTTCAGTGCCATAATGGAGTAGATCATTCCACTCTGGTAAGATATTTTCTATCTCTTATCTTAGAACAAAGGGAACCATTATTCATTTTACAGTCTATGAATGTATTTTTTAACTTAAGAATCACTTAAAGTGAAATAATCATAGCAGAGGTAGTAATTAATGGGTAGGCAGTCTCCTTATTAACATTCCTTAGTGTACACTAAATTATTGGGTGTCTTTCTAATAGTGTGACTAAGAAAACACATTTGGAAATCCACATTATCCATTATAATATTTAAGCAGAGATTTATGAATATGCCTACCTCCTTGTAGTGGATGTAAAATCTCCAGCAAAATGCACAGGCACAAAGGAACTTCAGTTAAGAGACCCTCATCTGTTCTTGCAGAAAGCTGGTAGTCTCACAAAAGTTCTGTTGGTTATTCAAATAGTCATTCTTTTTTAATCCTCTAAGGGAATACTTATATGTTCAATCATCACATAGAGATTAATATTCTCAGGAATAATAGACTATTTCCTCAGAGGCATGGGGATGGTGTGAATTATGATTGAATTGAATCAGTGTTTGGAATTTCAGTATTTCTCTCATTGATTGGTCTACAGGTGGGGCAGAAGACCCAATACTGTTAGATGTAAGAGAAATCTGTGGATGACTGCTGCTAAGTGTTTTCTTCTCTGATAAAAGAGTCAGGCTGACAGGAAAAGGAATCCTGGAATACCATCACAATACCACTTTTAATTGGACTGCCATGTAAACAATGTTTGAAGCAGCCATGTTTATAATTTTAATCATTCAGTGAGGGCTCAAAATTGTTATCACTTATAAACTATCTTGGAAATTATTTTCCTGAAATTTCAGTTTATCTGAATCAGTAAAATGTGTTATTTCTTAAGTTGTCTATATTAGTTAGGGTAAGTTAGCTCATGCAGCAGTAACAAGCAAGCCAAGTCTTAGGGGTTGGGCACAACACAGGCATATTCTTTACTCCTGCTTTAACAAGGCCTCAATCTATTGTAGTCAGTTAGGGATGGGATCAAAGCTCATGGGGCTGGAGCATCTCCAAAGAATAATTTCTGGATGGTGTCACAACAAGAGTCAAACATCTTAGCACCAAAGTAACACTTAATCTTCTCATGACTAACCTCTATAACTGCTACACTCTATTTACAAGAGGATAAGGAAGTATAATTATGTTGTGAACCCCAAAAGCACAATAATCAGAAATACTTATTGAAATGGTGCTAATGAGTATGTAGTCAGTAGATCAGGATCCTGTTACTTGCAATGGAGGGATCCTGAAGGTGATGATGATAGTGATGATAATGTTAATAATGCAAAATGATTAAATAATATTTTTAACCATTCTGATATTATATGTTAATATATTTAATGTTCTATTATTAAAGGACTATTCTTCTTCTTCTGATAAAAGTAGACTCAGAGATGTTTCTTCTTGATGTTCATATAGAAGCTTACTATATGAGTCATGACTTTAATGTACTCAGTTAAACTTCAAAGTTTACTATGTGAACTGTCTCTAATAATTTTAGTTTTTAAATATCTATCTATCTACATATACACACATATTTATACATTCAAGAAACTATGCTAAAATATGTGTGCAAATTCCATGACACTATAGGTAAATTAAAACAAATAAAAAGTTTACTAGAAGGAACTTATCAGTTTCAATTCACTTAGTTGAAGTTACCGCACTGTACACATTTTGAATCAAGTTTCCAAAACCAAAGGGTTTGCTCTTTTTTTCTAGTAGATATAAGACCAAGATATATTTTATAAATTATGAAGCCTGAGGTCTCAACACAAATAGCTTCAGCTCTGCTTACTTGGGGGTGACACATAAGATTGAATACACTATTTACTATCCATGGAAAGAAGTAAACATTGGTAGCCTGAAGCTGTCTATAAGGTAGGTGCTCAAATTCTTCTAATACACAGTGCATCCAGACAACTACAGATAGCTATCTAACCTTCCCACCTATTCCCCCTCTCCTCCCACCCCTTCTCCTTAGATTAGGGGAGCCCTCCCAATTTAATTGTCATTGGTTCTGCTGTCCTTTATGTAAGGATGGATTTAAGTCTCAGTTCTGGTGAATGAAAAGATGCTGTTTTCCTGTGACATAATGATAGGTTCATCCATGGGCACATGACATCATACTAATTGTCAAGACTTAGGACTATTGCGATAAATGGTGGATCTAGAACAGGCAATAGAGGACAGAACTTTTTGTTGTTTTTATTGATCCATCTGTACACTGTGTTCAGTGTTGGCGCATGTATATTTATTGAATGAATGAAAATGAGTCTATGGTATTTAGGCTGTTGTATTGATTGCATGTTATCCTTGAGCTTCTAGGGAGCTATTCTGTGGGAAACACATGCCCATGAAAGAAGTCATAGCTGATTAAATTCAAGCAAGAAGATGGAAGGAAAGAAGTGGTGAATTTTCTTGACATCATTTTAGATTCTGGAGACAGCCCCACAGAAGACAGTGCAAGGGAATGCTTCTTAGGTCTAAGAATCAAACATTTCCCTTAGTTCCTACTGAGTCATGTTGGATTAGGTTTCACCAAAAGAATATGAATTGCTAGTGAACCATTTTGTTATTTGGATGCTCTTCTGGCTTTGGGCTATCATACTAAAACGACCAAAATCACATCATCCAGAATTTCCTGGCTTAACATTTCATTTGCAGGTATTTTATTATTAGTGCAGAAGGCAGTCTGTATTGCAACATTTAGACGACCATTTGCAGAGATCTGCTAACATTGTGCATGAGAATCACTTTCAAATTTCAAATATTTTATGTTGATATCTGATGATAATTTAACTTCAGTGAATGAACTAAGGAAACATCTCATAGAGATATGAGGAATATATTCAAAACTGGAATTGAAAACTGTGAAGAGAGGATTTTGAGGCTGCAAGGTAAGAGTTCTAGCATACTAGGTGATACATTATCAGAGAAGACAAACATAAATAACACTGATCCCCTCTTCACTAATATGACTTCTACGAGAGGTCAGCTCGTGCCCTGAAGCACAATTTTCCCCATATAATGGTACCTGTTTGTCACTACTTACAATTTTTTTTTTTAAATCCTGCTTGGTATAGAAAATCTGTGTAACTTTGGACAAGTTGGCTCCTTTACAATGAAATGGTGGTAATAGGTATATTATAAGATTTCATGAAGATTAAATAAGATTATTAAGGTAACACACTCAATGGCTAGAAAGTCTGTGACAACTATCATCACTATTTCAGGCTTTGTGGGTCAACCTACTCCTTGCATGAAGTCCTTAAAAGTCCCAGTTATGCCAATTTACATTATCCTGATTTGGAGATGACCTTCTGGGAAACAGGCTTCAAAACCTTAATGTTTCACATTCTCATGTAATTTTTCATCACCTGTTGTTTGGATGAAAAGTCTTAAACTCAGTTTTTGTAGGACAAGGCACCTTAAGTTATTTATCTGTCCAAGGAATAAAGTTAGTCTTGAGGATGGGCATCAGCTGCTGCCTGCAAATTTACTTGTCTGGGTATCTCTAAACATTCCATCCATTCTAGCTTCTACTTCCTTCCTGAAGGAAATCACCATTTCTCACCAGCTCAAAATGTCCTGCTGCCATCTGCTTTAAAAACACTTACACTGGTCTTCCTCCAAGCTCTGAGGCAGGCTTTTAATATATTTTCATAGTTTCATATATCCTCCAGGATCTTTCTTCTATGGATGGGGTTGTTTCCTTACCAGAAATCCTTTCACTTTTGGATGGATGTTTGAAGAACAGGTGGGGGAAAAGTAATAAGTGGCACAGAAATGTCCTTTCACACTGCCTCTGAGACTGAACAGCAATAGCAATATGCTTGAGGAAACTAGCCATTCTTGAGTTAGAAAACTGGTTAACACAGACAGAGAGAAATAAAACGAATTGTTCTTTCAAAGAGTGATTTTTGCTAAAGAGCAGGGATTAATGAATATCATGAAATTTTGTTGGGCAGTGTACTCAGACTGTCCATATAATCTTTTATGTATCTTGAGCCCTCCAGTTAGCTCGTCTACTGGAACTGGTCACTGGAATTTGCTGTCAGTGCACACCACAATATTCTGTTTTTGTTTGTAAATGTTCATTATAATGATTCCTTGGTCTTGCATGAGGTCTCTGGCTTCTGCTACTTCGTCAATACTGGAACTGTACTCAGACTACTCTCAGATATCCTGTTGCTGTCCTGTGTCATGGGGAATCTGTAGTCTTGGGTCTGTGGGCCACTTCATGCATTCCAGCAGTTCTTCCATGAGGTAGATGTTAGGGTAGGACAATTCAAAGCCCTGGTTCTGGGCTTGCAACCCCCACACCCAGAGCCAGTTGTATTGTGCTACTCAAGGATGGTGCAGGGTCTGTACTGCCTAGTGCTACAAAAGGTAAGGGGTTAGGCCAGTTTCCTGTTTTCATGACCCCATCGGGGCCAACTCTCCCACTTGCTACCTGTGGCAAGGGCAAAAGAGAGTGGAGGGGATCTCTCCTATTCCAATGCCACCACTCAGTGAACAAAAGTCAGGGCCAGCTCTCCTGGGCTCACCTCGGGGCTGGTTCACCTGCAACAACCACGTCTAAGGCTAGCTCTACTGTGCTGCCCAACTCTGCTGAGTTCTGCAGCATGTGAGGGACAGGGACAATTATGCTCTTATGACTCCATCAGGGCCAAATCTCTTGTCTGCCACTGGTGGTGATGGCAAAAGGGAGAGGAGGCCATCTCCACCTTGTATCCTCTGGTTTTTGTTTTTGTTTTTTTTTGCCTAATTTCTTGAAAATATTTTTTATCCTACAGATAAAAATCTAAGATTAGATTTAATAATATAGGTTTGTAGATAAATCTCATGTTAACCACTATTAAAATGCTTTATGATTAGAAGCTAAATATGTATTTACACAGTAGTCCCAGACTAACTTTCTATATTCACAAATCCATTTCTCCAGTTTGATTGGTTTGGCCAAGCTCAGGTTGGAACTATGAAGTTGCCAGTTTGTTTTCCTTTTCTAAAGAAGGCATAGGCCTTTTGGTGGCCTACTGGTCTACCTTCTTGTTATGGGATCCTCTTAACCAACTCTGTTGAACACTTTGTGAACTAGAGCAGCTGCACAGTAATACTTACTGGTATTCAACCATTGCTATCCCTCTAAATCAGTGGCTCTTTACCTGTGGGTCAGATATCCCACATATCAGATGTCTACAATAAAATTCATATTACAGTTATGAAGTAGCAACAAAATAATTTGATGGTTGGGAGTTACCACAACATGAGGAACTGTATTAAAGGGTTGCAACATTAGGAAGGTTGAGAATCACTGCTCTAAATGATCAGTAAGAAATCACATTGAACTTAATTAGACAATAATAGGAGCTAATATCTGCAATCTCTCTTATGGGGTTATTTAGAAAACTCACTTCTTCACAGTAACAGTTGGCAAAATTTCAAATGGATATTTGCTATGCTCTTTTTGTCATTATTTTTCACATCATATTTTCTTATGACCGCTACTTCATATAAGCTTGCACAAATATATAATGTACTGCTTATGAAGTCAATGCAAGGTTATAAGTTATTTATTTCTATTTGAGCTTTCAAGCAACAAACAAGGTAATATTTCTAAAATCATGACTTCTAACACAGAGGTAGGACAATTTTAGAGTCATTCCTCTGGCAAGAAAACTCATTTCTCATACTAGATCTTATAGCCATAATAGCTGTCATTCCCATGGAAACAGTTTCCAGGAATTGAGTTTGTTCCCCATAACTGACGCCTACTTCATCTGATGAAGTTTTAGAATAACTTTTAAAGTGTTCTTTCCATTCTTGCCATAGAAGAAAAGAAATGGGAGAGAAATCCCTTTAGAAAAAAAAAAAAGCAATTCAAAAATAGTCTCACTAGCTCCAGAGACTATGTGAAAATGAGAGGAGACTTAGGACGAAAGGTTAACACAGTGCAGATCCCTCCAGCTTCATGATCCGATATTGGTGTTTTCTATGGTAGAACGGGAAAGAACATGAAAGTTTCTACAAAAGAGGAAAACATGCAAACGAATAATGAGGGAAATGGAACCACATGGAAAGTTCTCACAGATCATTGTTACTAATGGATAGACTTTAAAAAACTGTGGATAGTAGGAGTTCAGTGACATGCAGGGCCAGCGATGTGCTGATCAGATCAAAAAAGGTGCTTTAATTTTGTCCAGGAAGAGCAGTGAACACTAATAATTAACACTATGTCTAGAATGGAGTTAAAATGAATTGATCAATTGTCTTAACATGTTTGAAAATATGGGTGAGAGTGCTCCTGAAGCTGGGTAAGTAGTACAATTCTTTTAACTTTATGGTAGTCCTGTAGGATTATGCTTTTATGTTATTCACTTTATGTGGCATTCTAAACTTTGTTAGGTGTAATTTTTATCATCCCATTCCTGCTGGCCTCTCCTAATTCCCCATTTCCGCATGCATCTCTCCCCTTCTCTCTTGCACGTCTCCCTCCCCTCCCCATTTCAGTGCTAACTAAATTTTCACTGTTGCATTTTCCTCCCTTTGATGGTCTTATTAATGTTATTTTCCTTTTCTGAGCTAAGGATACTTTGCATGTTTATGGAGAAGTTTGAAATTAACATTTCAATTAAAATGTAGCACTAATGAAAGCAGCCTGCCACTCTGGGGGAGCTACAGCTTTGAGAGACCTCCTGCTTGCTAGAAGAAAAAGCTTCAGGAGTACTTGAGTCTGGAAAAAGCAATGCCATTTCTCTATCTTTAATGGTCCTTATGTCCATGTAAGGCCCACATTTTGTTTCTTTTTGTACTGGTTTTCTTTTTTTCTTAAAAACAGTTCTGGAGACAAAAGGGGTCTAGCAAGTATGCTTATCTTAATTTATCACAAAAGTTGAATCAATGGGAAAAAAGTCTCCTTTACATAATGTTTTGTTTGACACTGAGAAAAACAACACAGTTTGTTTGCATAATTTAAGCTACAGAGAAAAACTATCCAAAGAATTAAGAAAATTTTTCTCTAATCTTTAAAGTTTATTTTAAGAGAAAAGTTATGTTATATATTCTTAATAGAAAAGTCCTTCATTCATATGAAGCTCAACACACAGGCTTACTTACTATGGGTGATTGCGAGGCAGAAGTTTATTATGGATGAGATCATGGCTAGATGTGAAACAGCCAGGCCTATTAGGTCTGAGTCCTGCTGACCTTGGTTAATAAATTTCCTTAATGGTCAGTTCTGTGTTTGCTGAGAATATTGCTAGATCTACCTCAAAGGGTCATCGTAAGGAGTAGATGTCATGATGTACACTCAGGGTACCATAAGGTGGCTGCCCAGCCATTGCCGGATTTTATGACATGGGTCACACTGCATTAAGGTTGCCTCAAGGTTAATGTGCTCTGGCCAGACTTTCCTTTGTTCTCACACAACTGATAGAGACCTAAGTGGCCAGTGGGAAGTAAGGAAACAGTTCAGGTCTCTGGCCATGCTCTACTGCTCTCCTGGTCTGGGAAGTGATCAGGAATAATTGGGAAAAATTAGGGAAAGTGATCTTAGCTTTGGTTCTTATGCCCATTGCTTTGTTTCCTGGATTGTTGTAGTGAAGAGCCACAAAAAAGTAGCTTTGAATCAAAGACATATTTTTACATAATTTTAGAGGTAAGATGTCCAAGATCAAGGTCATGAACAGACCATGTTTTCTCTGAAGGCTATAAGGGAGAACTCTTCTGTTCTCTCATAGCTTTTCTCATAATTGCTGTTGTTTTGGGATCGATAGTGTTCCCTGGCTTCTTGATCTATCATTATGATCTATTACTGTGGTCTACCACTCCACTCTACCACTGTGAACTATCACTGTGTTCTATCACTGTGAACTATCACTGTGTTCTATCACT
>CAJQZJ010000258.1:0-18219 GCA_907164525.1 Lophiomys imhausi | reverse complement strand
ACTATGAACTATCACTGTGTTGTATCACTATGAACTATCACTGTGTTCTATCACTATGAACTATCACTGCGCTCTACCACTGGAGTCTTCACTGTGGCCAGTCATTGTGTCCTATCACTGTGAGTTATCACTACTCCATCACTGTGGTCATCTGCCTTGATCTGTGTCTCTTACCTGTCACCATGATTTCTCACCATTTTTATCATTGGGATCTAGAACTATCACAGACTACTTCCACTGTCATCTGATGTATCTTAGTGTCTGTGTGTCTTCTCTTAAGACATTGGTCACATTGAGGTGAGTGCAATCCTACCTGACATGAACTCAGTTATATCTTCAAAATCACTATTCCTCATGATACTTATATATACAGGCTATGGGGGCTTGAACTTACCTTTCTGGGAAGATAACTCAATTTCTACCTCCCACTTTACACTTTTCAGTTCAGGAAACACATTTCTAACTTTTTAATATGGATGAGTTATCTTTTCCCTTTTACCAACATCACTTCATTTCTACTTAAGCATTTGATGCAAAAAATTGTTATTAAACAAATCAATTTTTACAGTATTTTTTTCTCTTTCCTCACATTATACCATTCTTTCACAACGGTTAGAAAGGCCCTTGGAGGAGAGGGCAGCATGCGGTAACCATGGCTCTGGGGATTAAGGGTTATCTCCATTATTCAGTGAATGTTGCCATGAGTTAGGATCAAAACATTTGTTTTTATAACAGACAACAAATTTCACATTCTTACCTATGGTTAACGTTTTCAATATTTGGATCTAGAAAGTTGTGTTTTATAGTGAAATTGTGAATATTGTTGAAAACTCTCTTTACCAGAGAGATGTCACTTTCAGAACAATGAGAATCTTAGTGTATTCAGGATGGTTTTTATTTTTTTTCTTTTTTCTTTTTTGGCTTTTAGAGACAGGGTTTCTCTGTGTAGCTGTGACTGTCCTGGATTCACTCTGTATACTAGGTTGACCTTGAACTCACAGAGATCCGCCTGTCTTTGCCTGCTGAGTGCTGGGATTAAAGGTGTGCACCACCACGCCTGGTTCAGGATAGTTTTTAGATCATGATGCTGCCTCATTTTACACTTTACACTTTTTGTTCTTTATAATTTAAAAAAGGCAAATGTATTCTTTTCAAATAAACCATATATTCCTCTTTCCAGTTTTGTCTCTTCATCTGCAATGTTCTACTACTGTGGCTGACATCTAGATTTTGTGGTACATAATCATTTTCAGTCTTAAAGCTGTCATGTTCCATAATCAGACTGACCCAACACTTATCAGACCCTAATTATAGGCCCTGCACATGACATCAAATGAATATCAGAAACTCCAGATCTTAACCGTTTTTCTCTCTTAAAGCAAATGTTTGGAACTGGAATAGCATCTTCACCATGGGAATACATCATGTTCTCACACTCTAGGAAAGGGCCATTCTGGAATTTATGGGTGTGAACTAATTACCATCATCAAATGAAATCGCTGAAGTTGCTGCTAGAACGGGACTTCTTGATAGTCAACTGATATGGCTTTCAGGCTCTTTTAATGTTGCCTGGGCTGCACAGAACCAGCCTGAGTTCATTCAGCTTCCATAACCACACTGCTGCTTGCCTTAGGGAATCACAGTGCTTTATAACCACAATTGAACACAGCTAAAAACAAACCAAAACAAACCAAAAACAAGAACCACAAAGACGTTTCCAGTTCAGATCTTTCTAGCTCTGTAAAAAAGTGAAAGTATATAGTGCAAGAGCATTGGTTAGAAAAGAGGAAGTCTCTGCCATCTTTTTCACAGGGTAAAACATAGCTTATTTTCTCTCCCAGGATCCCTTTCTCTACATATTTATGGTAAGCAGAATTCTAAGAGTCTACCCTCACTATAAACATGCTCTCATAATCCCCTCCCATTGCATGCTGGAAAACATGTGACCATATGATGAGTTTGCCATACGGCAAAGGGAAAGTTGACTTACAGATAAAACTCACAGCTCAATCACAAACCAGTTGTAAATGAACCTATCAAAAGGGACATATTACTGGGAGAGCTCAATTGGCTCCAAGCCCTCAGGGGTGGACAGGCTTTTCCTCGGGTGAAAAAGTTGTTCTCTTGTTGGTCTTGAGGAAGCATACAGTCCTATAATCTAAAATTGCCTTTGGAATGGCCAGTTAGGAACTGAGGGCCTCAGTCCTACAAATGTTAGGACCTGAATTTCTCCAAGAGCTTGGGAAAGGGTCTCGAATTGCTCTTCTATCAAGTTCTATCTTATGGCAAATACCTTTTGAAGAAGACCCGGTTAAACTGTGCTTGATGCTTGACCCATATAAACTGTGAGACACTGAATTACTATAACCTATTAAGTTTGTGGTAGTAATTTTTATACAGCAATAGAAAACTCATAAGACATTTCTCTATTTACTAAGTTTTGCATATATTTGTTCCAGTAAAAAGTTTACATAACTCAATTTGATAGTTTTGTAGTATGTACTCAGTAGTAGCAACATACAAAGTGTCTATGTCTGCCTCCCAAGACTTTAGAATGTTCTAGAAGATAAACATCCAGAATGTAAGAGGGCAAGCATCCTTAACACAAGACTATGAAGAATCCAAAGAGATGGAGGCTTTAGTCAAGGAAGTGAGAAAGACATTTAGAAGTAAGCAGGAACATGACTTCTGACTATGGAAGTTGGGATCTATTTTCTTCCATTGCATTCTGTTCTCCATCTCAACACCTGTTTAATTTCTCTTTGTCTATGAATGTGGGCTACAGTTCTTGTACTCTTGTGGGAGAGAATGGTTCATGTTTGCTGCCTTACTTTCTCATTGTGCTTCTCATTTCTTAGCCCCTAACCAACACCCTGTTAATCAACTCTCCCCTCCAGATCTCTAAGGAAACAAGGTTCTTTAAGGTCCCTAAAGAGCTCTGTATCTACTGGGCTTTTCTTAGGCCTAATCTCCTGTGATCTGTTTGTAGTACTTGCCATGCCACTAGGCTCGCTTCTTCTCATGGCTAAAAAAGAAAAAAAACCTGGGTAGCATTATTCTCTTCTTAAAAGCCCACAGCGGTTTTTGGTTTGCAGAATATATCATGACCAACTCACCAAAATATTATAATTTCTTAAAAAACAGGGTCAAGCTTTTTTTCTTTTCCTTTTCCAACTACACCACTCAGTGTATTCTCACCAATCGTATTAGTCTCATTTCTAACCACAATTTTCTGTATTCAGGCTCATGTTGGTCAGTGTGAAACGACTTCCTTTTAGTTCTCTGCTAATGCAGTCTTTTGGGCGCCAGTCCCAGTTCAAAGGTGTCCTGTTTCTTGCCTCCTCTCCTCATCGCTGTGTTAGATCTTCTTCCTTTGTATCTAGTGTACTTGAAACTCTTAATACATGCTTCCCTCTCTGTGAACTAGCACCTACTTTGCTTACTGTCTTTGAGATTCTTTACTCCTCTATAAAACTGGAATTATGTATAAAAGTCATAATTAGTTGAGGTATAATTCAATGTAGAGACAAGGGCCTGTACCTAGTATTCAGAAAATGTGGGTGACCATGACAATGGCTATTGCTTCCCTTCTTCTAGACAACACAGCAAAGGTAGATTGAATGAGTTGCTTTTTTTTGTTTAAAGTTCACGCTGCATCTTCAAGTCAGTTCCTTAGAATCAAATTGTTTTTCCTCAGAAGTCCTCTTTACTTCATATCGTTAGCTTCCCTGTCACTCCACTATTCTTTTCCTGACTTCATCAGCCTCTCTCTGTGTCTGAGAGTTTGGTAACCTAAGAATTTTATTTCTGATGCTCCTTGGTTCTCTTATATATGGGCTTGCTAACGATATGAATCCACCTACATAAGCTCAACTCATACATAGTCAAGCTCCAAATCTCTGTGTCTACTTCTGCATTCTTGCTGCATCCCCTACTTTTTCCAGACCCTGGAAAGGATGGCTATTCAGCATCTCTGTAATTACTTTCTTGTTCTCTTTCCTTCACCCAGTCACACTGCCTGTCAGCGGCACATTCTCAGAGTCTGTCACCTATGTGCTTTCTTTCCACTGGCAATTTTAGGCTTATTCCAAGGTCCCTTCAAGTGCCTTGTTCCTACAAGTCCCCTTCTCTCATTCTTCCTTCCCGTCTATCCTCCCCACACATTGCTGCCAAACTGATGCTCCCCAAATAAGAGGATAATTACGCTATTTCACGTTTATCTTGTTTGGTTCCTGAATCCCTTTGGGCTACTGAAGTCTAATTTCCTTACCTTGGTATTGATGGGCACCTTTAACCTAGTTTCCAGTTGCTCTTTGAGGACCCTTCCTCAGATCTTATAAGTTTCAGCCCATGTAGATGTAACTTTTATTAGATTTTGTTGGCTGCTGTGGTTTGAATGTGAAATGCCCCCTATAGGTTTATGTATTTGAACAGTTGGTCCTCAGTTGGTGACACTGTTTTGGAAGGTTGTGATACCTTTAGGCCTGCTGTACGAGTGGATCATTGTAGGCTGGCCTTGAGGCTCTATATGCTGACCCTCCTCCCATGTTTTCTTCCCTTCTTGAATAGGGGACACAATGTGACCAGCTGCCTCTAACTCTTGCTGCATTGTCTTCTTCATTATAATGGACTTTGGCTCCCCTAAACTATGGACCCAAATAAACCTTTCCCTCTGCTAGCTGCATTTTGCCAGGTGTTTGGTGGAAGAAATGGGAAAACTACATAGCACAGCAGTACCTTCTTTTTTGTATTCCCCACTAGATGCACAACTGTGACACACACACACACACACACACACACACACACACTAATATCTTACTATCGTTAAGCATGCAGTGTGTAGTATCAAGTATGGAATAACTGGTCAGACTGTTCTCAAGAAGTCTAATAAGCAGGATAGCATGAGCCTGCTTCTCAGCAGGAATACGTACATTAATGCATAATACTGGTAACAAAATAAAAATGTAGAAAAAAGCCAGTATCTGAATCAGCCTGGTTCTTTTACCATGGAGGTGTATGGCTATGCAGAGATGGAGTAATGGCATTTCTGAGGTGAGCAGACCATGGACTAGTGGGAAAGAGCAGGAATTAGAAGCATATGTCTAGAAGCTAGAAGCTCTAATAATTATACCATCTAAATGGCCCCAGATTAGAGCACTACCACTGGGGGCACGGAGAAGAGAGGGAGCAAAGAAAGGGGCAATGCGGCTTGCTGACTGGGTGGAGAGTGTGGATGTGAAGAAGGGACAGTAGCAGATGACGTCATGCTTCTGTGCTTTAGTGCAGCGGGATGACATGTCTATGTTGAAGAAATAAGTTTCTCACATGGGATGGGATGAATGGATCTAAGGGAGAGCTTTGTAAGATTTGTTTTATTTTGTATCTTTTCACGTATCATCCTTTCTTATCTTGATTGTCTATTCAAATATATTCCTCCATTATCTACTGGGTCGTAACATTTTTTAAAAAAATTCTTAAAAAATCTTTGTCAACATCTATGTACTTTGAATATTCTGCCCCAGTGTATGACTTTTCTACATATTGTCTTTGTTATATTTTTAAGAAGCCCAAATTTTCACTTTTCCCCCCAACTTTTCACTTTCGAGAAAGCTTTATTTATCAAATTATATCAACGGTCAACTTATTGGGACCCTCCAAGAGGATGTTTTCATACATGAAGGCCATGGAAGCTCTTATTGTTGGTTCTCAAAGTTCTCCAGGTTTAACTTTTACTTTTAGGTCACATTCCATTTGCAGTTATCAGGAGATTACAAATGCTAGGTTTCAAACCTGGGACAAAAGACTGAGGTGCCTCTTTAACATATCAAAGTGGACAGTGGTCACCAGGTTCTCCCTGCATCCCTCAGTCCTTACCTGTTATAGGGCCCTCTATAAGTGGTACCTCTAAGGTACCACCGTGCTATGTAGTTTTCTCATTTCGTCCACCAAACACCTGGCAAAATGCAATTAGCAGAGGGAAAGGTTTATTTGGGTCCATAGTTTGAAGGGGGCAAAGTCCATCATGATGAAGAAGACAATGCAGCAAGAGTTAGAGGCAGCTGGTCACATTGTATCCCCTATTCAAGAAGGGAAGAAAACACAGCTCCCTACCCTAAACTTCCAGGCCAGAGGCTAGGATGCCCTTCTCCCAGCTGCCCTTTCATATAAAAATCCAACTACTTTGGATACTTGGTCTCTTTTGTCTACTCTTTTGGGCCTCCTGGTTGCTACACCTGGTTCCCCTCTCTTCCCTTTCCCTTCTCCTACCCCTCCCTCATTTGGACTTTTCCAGATGTCCCTGACTCTGGCTATGTCTCCATTTTATCTACAATAAACTTTCTTCTCCACCATATGTTGGAGAAGTCATGTTTCTCTTGTTATTTCTTTTTTTCCATTTAGCAAATTAAAGCCACAGGATGATATATACAATCGCTAGAATGATTAAATGAAGAATACTAGCAACTCTAAGCATTGGCAAATATATAGTCAAAACTTTCATGCATTACTAGTGGGGATAAAAACATGACAACAATATCAGAAGTCACTTTACCACTTCCTAGTCCTGGCTGGCCTGGAACTCACAGTGTAGACCAGGCTGGCCTTGAATTCAAAGAGATCTACCTGCCTCTGCCTTGTGAATGCTCGGACTGCAGGTGCACACAATCATGCTCGGCCAGCAATTCCACAACTAGATATTTCCCGAGAGACTAGAAGCAGGCATACATCTACCTAAGGACTTCTACAAGAATATACAAAGCACCTTCATTATTCAGGGCCCCAAATTGAAAATGCTTTAAGTGTCCATCAAGAGATACACGGCTAAGAAAATGTTAGATCACCTTTCTGGATAGCCAATAGTGGACTGCCACTTAAAAATGCTTAAAAATAGTAAAAATGAACAAACTGTTAGAATAGACAACAGTGTGAACAACAACAATCTCAAAACATCACACAAATGAGAGAAACAAAATATACAGACTATAAATGTATAACTCCATGCTAACAAACCATGGAAGAAATTATTACCAATTTACAGTGACAGAAAGATCAACTCATATCGAAAGCTCGGGATGCGAGGGCAGAAATTACTGGAAAGATACTAGGAGCATTTTTCTTAGAGTGATATTTACATTATGTGCAGGTATGAAATACACAGAATTATGCATGTATGGGACAGGCAACTTAACCTTTTGCAAACCATTCTTAAATAGAATTAAGGAAGCAAGAAGTTCAATGGAGATATCAAGGCTGGGGGTTGAGTTTTGAGTGTAAATTACATGGAATCATATTGTGAACCCTGAAAAAATAAAGGAGTCATAGAGACAGAAGAATGCCTAAGATGCATCTTTGGAGATAACTTTCCTGCCTACAATTAGAAGAGAAGGGAGGAAAAGAGAATGTGTCTAGAAAGAATGGAGGAGACAGACTGGTGCAGTGGTTCTCAACCTTGCTAATGCTTTGTCCCTTTAATACAGTTCCTCATGTTGTGGTGACCTCTAAGCATAAACTTATTTTTGTTGCTACTTCATAACTCTAATTTTGCTACTGTTAGGAACTGTAATGCAAATATCTGATTTGCAGGGTATCTGACATGTGACTTTGTGAAAGGGTCCCTTCACTCCCAAAGGGGTGGACACCCAGAGGCTGAGAGCCACTGGAATAGAGGCTTACAAACCAACAGAGTATCAATAAAGGCAAGCAAGATACATGGGCTAGGCTGCCCTTCTGTATGACCCAACTGTCTCCGGTTGAGTGAATAGTCATATCAGACTATCTACACAGTGGTGAGGAGTAGCTGTCCCTAGCCGAAGATATAAGAAGCAGAACGGACTTTAGGAATGTTCTCCATGGGTTCTGTCATGAAAACACTGGTGAAACCATGTGATGCTCAGCTTTTAGAACTATGAAGCTCAAACCTTTATGGAAGTACTTGGCTTTCCATCAGAAGCACCAGTGTTATAGCCTAAGACTACTTAATGTAAAATAGCAAAACAGATTCACCGCTGATGAGGACCTGGAAGGCAGCCAGTTAAATCGCATTAACACTGTGGTAGCAGAAAGAAAAGTGGGTGGATGACAGCAGCCCTGGAAGGTGAGGTGATGTGGAACAGTTCCAATCAGCGTGGGCAGGAGATGGCAGACAAGGCCAAGCTGAAGCACCATTTCAAATAATAACCACAGCTGGGGTGTTATCAGCAATGACAGCCACACAGGGCCTCAGAAGCTGCATGTTGTGGGTACCTGATAGAGGAGACTGAGAAACCTGAGCAAGGTCACTGTAAACAGCTACTCGACACAGCAAACCTGCTCACTGCAGGAACAGCAACTGCAGCATTTGAGCTGGCCCCTGAATTCTCCCCATAAAGTATAGGAGACAGCAAAGGAGCTAGCATGAAACAGCAGCTGCCATACGAAATGAGTTTATATAGCTTCCATGGCATTCTAATATAGCACATTAAAAAAAAAATCTAAGCGATGAAATCAGTGGTGTATAGCAGACCTCTACTTTAATAAAAGTATGTGTGGGGATGACTATGTACCCAGAGGGCCAATTTAGGGGCTGCCTGGTTATCAACTGCACCAGACTGACTACCAACAGGCTAAGAAGAATAAAACAAATGAGGAACACGTTTAGGCAGTACAGTCAAGTAGGAAAGAAGACAGAATCGAAGTACTAAAGAAAGGTCAAGAATAGAGACAGCAAAAAGAAAAGGAGAGAAACAAAAGACGAGACAGGCAATGGCAAAGCCAATGGTTCTGGAAAGTCACCCACTTTTGTTCAAACATTATGGCGTATGTCACCTTTCTTACTATGTCCCTCAAAGCCACTTCCATAAGCGGCTACTTCATAGTCATTTTCTTGCTGAGTCAATGTAATTAATAGGCTCCTCTGAACTAAAGGGGGAACTAAAGCCTACCGTGGGCCTGATTTGTGTTGTGACTGAAGAAACGGACGACAAGAGAGTACCTCTAACCACACAGACTGCACAGTGTTAACTGACACAAACAAGCTAAACAGAGTATCAAAATGACTAGCATATATGCAAGCATGCATTCACTGCAGACAGAGTGAGTTGGTGATCCATAGAAGACTGGGAATTTTGGAAAGAGGGTAGAAACAGCAGACCTCAGAAGGGTGAGAGGAACCAGAGGCAAGTGGAGGCAGGTGGTATTTCAGGCAGAGGAGACTGTGTGCACGAAGATCTGGATGGTGGAAGCACTGTGGATGATAAACTAAAACTCAAGGGGAACCTCTCCTGCTGGAGCAAACTGTTTGAGTGACTAGCAGGAAGATGAGCTTGGAGCAGATGTGTGGACATTCTATCCATTCCTGGACACCAAGCTGTAGGGGTCTGGCCAAGACGCTGGGATTTAGTATAGAAGTTCCTCTGCAAATGGAGCGAAGACAGAATGGAGGCCCAAGACATGGTAAATGGTTTGCTTGGCCCTAATTAACTTGACGTGACGTATGCAGCATGATATATGGTCACATGTCACATAAACAGACAATAGAAAGAGAGTCATCTTAGCCGGGTGGTGGTGGCGCACGCCTTTAATCCCAGCACTTGGGAGGCAGAGGCAGGCGGATCTTTGTGAGTTCGAGGCCAGCCTGGTCTACAAAGTGAGTCCAGGACAGCCAGAGATATTCAGAGAAACCCTGTCTCGAAAAACCAAAAAAAAAAAAAAAAGAAAGAGAGTCATCTTAAAATGTGGTCAGTGTTATATCACAAGTATTATCATTCATGGTCCTTTGTGAATATTAATACTTAGTTGCTCACATTTATAGAGCAGAAAGTATTGCAACTCTAGCCTTATTTGACATGCAAATTAAATAATTTGCCCAAGGTTGTACACTGCGAATGTCAGAGTGGTAGGTTTTGAATCTTGACAGATCCACTCACACAACAAACCAGCTTACTTCACAGTGTCAAATCAGAGCAAGCCATCCGTAACTTGTTTGCCTACTCATAGTGGGCCAGTGTCTCAGTGATTAACTGCACTTCAAATAACTTCTAGGCCACTGAAATGTTCCAAAGACTTTAGGGAACACAATTACAAAACTACGACAGAAATGGTCTTTTATTCACTGCTATAGACTACTATAATTCCTTTACTTGAAAGAACTAGTCTAAGTCCTTACAAAAATAAAATTACAATAAAATTTGACTTCAAGGCATTGAACCATATAACTCTGTCAGTTATAGTAGTAAATGGATTATGGTCAAGTATATATTGTTTTCAGATAATAGCATATTTTTCAGCCAAATATGTTTCTAGTATTTGTAACCTATTATTATGTTATTTCTACTCTCTCTCTCTCTGTGTGTGTGTTTGTTATAAACAGCTTTAATGAGAAGATAAAAAGTAGGACAGTGCAAAGAGTTTCAAAATTTCTCCAGGGCAAAAGTTTCAATTAAAGTGTTGCTTGGTGAGGAAATCTTTAAATGACTCAATATCTTCTTATTCTTTACTTCAAAGCTATCTAAGGTCATTCAAAAGACGGACAGGGGAGGAACATGGACTCACGAGATAGGTGGTTTCAATCTCTTTATTATAATCTCTTAGGTGAAAACCAAAAACAAAGAAAAGTAGAGCCAAGTGCAGGAATGCAGTTGACCACCACGTAATGCTCCTGTGGCTTCTACTCCAATTTCTTTAGTGAATGCAGCAGAAACTGGCCCAAACCTGATAATCAGCCACACAATATGGAATCTACAGTCCCAAGAGTGAGCAGAATAGCAGAATCCCGGGTTTCTATATCTGTAGCATTCTCTATGGATTTGCTTCTGCAGCCAGGCATGGCTTAATGACAACCTGTGTTTTGTACAGTTACTGTTTTGTGGTAAGGAACTGACCTTTAGAGCTATTTAAAAATATCTCTGTCTACTTGTAAAATACTCCAGAAAGGTAATTCCTGAGCTGTGTTAACTGTCGGGCCACAATGTTATTCACATCCCTTATTTTCCTTCTATGGGCTTATTGAATATCCTTGAGACACTAACAAAATCTAGCTAAATAAGCTCTAGGAACTTAGCTGGGATCTTAATTCATTTGGTGGCTTTATGCGCTTACAGTTACTTCATATCACCTACACTTTGGAAGTTTATAGAATCCCTTAACACTTGTTCATTTTAAAGGTGTGAATTGCTTGGGGGGATTTTTCTGCATAATAGGATTCCTGAAGGAAACCACAAGGACATATAAAAATCCTTCCTGAAATGCAATCCCAGTACCATGTAGTTAGCTTAAGTTGCTACCCTTACCCCAGAATATTGCTAGAATTATATTGAATACTTGCTTAAATTCAGTATTATCTATAACACTACAGTTCGTAACAAATATTTTAAAATAGTTTTCTGTCTCACAAGGTGAATAGATAATATATAAAATGTATATAATTAAAAAAACCAATAAAATGTGTTAGCTATAAATGAAAATAATGCTTTGATTTACAATAAAATAATTTGTAATAATTTACCAAAATAAAAAACCCCAACCATCTTTGGGTAACTACACTAGAAAACACAATGAAATAATCAGATGCCTGGAATTCCTAGAGTGGTCACTGGACTTTAGAGAAGATAATCAAAAGTTTATTTTTAATCAGGAACAAAACCCAAAGACTACATATTAGACAAATGCTATAATAAAAGCTAAACTGTTTCATATACTTGAGAGGCACACAAAACCACCCTGCATATACACATGCACACACATATAAATAGTTATAGGTTACATAGTTATAAAGTTTTCTTCTATATTCATATCAGGATTTTGAAATTTTTGTGGGATGCAGATTTGTGGAAAGTATTGAAGGATGAGTAGACTCTGGGATTCACACATTCTTTAAGTGGCAGGTTCTGTTCTACCCACATTTGAGCATTCTAAAAATATCCCAAAATATTCATTGTATCCTGCAGGGGGCAGTGCAAACTGTTTTAAGAGCTATTTCATTAGGTGAACCAAACTGCTTTAGATTAAAACTTTAAGGAGAGGTAACTGCGCGCACGCGCGCGCGCGCACGCACGCACACGCACACACACGCACACACACACACACACACACACACTTACTTAGAGGGGATAGAGAGGAAAAAGGAGGAAGTAAGTGAGAAGGGGGAGAATGCAAATACATACATATACACATACATACATATACACATACATACATACTACATACATGCTTATATTTCTAGTATTTTAAAATCAGAATTGAGTTAAAATGATAATCTAAGATAGCATAAGCTAAGCTAAAATGAAGGATATTTTTGTTAAATGAATGTGCAGATGCCCGCCTTGTGCTTGTGATGAACTGTAACTCTCACCTTTAACTGTCCTGTCTTCAATGGATTACTGCATCACTGTCCTGATGAAGTTGGCACTGCAAATTCTTTACTCTGAGAATAACACTCATCAGAATCGAACCTTTCTTCCTGCAGATTTTCTATTTCATAGAAGTTAATAATAACTTAACATTTTAGCCATGCCTCTCAGAAGTTTAAGAAGAACTGAGTCAACAGATGATAGGGGAAGGTGACTCACATGGCTAGGTCATTTACAGAATGTGTTACTTTAAATGTAAATCACCAGGTGAGTAACAGGGCAGTGTATCTAAGAAAAGGGAGACCATTAAAAAAACCTGCAGAACTGAAGTAAATAACTCTCCACTTATCAAGCTGGTTGATGTAGGAGGAAACTGAATTATATTACAATCCCATTCCAGGTATTCAATCATTTGCAATATAAATCAAAATATGCCTGTCTTTGAGCAGATGCATAGTTTATCATTTATCATATCATAGAGTTTTCAGCCTCTTTTTTTAGTAGACAACGGTGGAGGACATCTGAAGCTCTTGTGGAATTCTTATAAGGCCGAATCATAAAACTGGAAATGTCCCCTGACAACAAACACCTCCACACCTCTACTCTCCAGCCTGAAGAGCTTACTTAGCCAACTGTCTTCTCCACAAACACCTCCGATTTCTTATTTCTACAATGGGAATAGTAACTGTTCCTATTTGACAGTTTTCACAAGGCTTATTGGAGATTCGTACATGCATAGCACACACAGACGTGCTGAGTACTCAGTAAACTTGGTCATCAGTAAAACAATTCCTGATCTTCCCATGCCATGGATAACTGTGCTCCCAAATGGTCTTGTCATCTGTTTCTTGCAATTGGCTTCTCAACATTAACATTATTGTTCATGACATTGACATAGGGAGATGTCATTATCTTCATTGTGCAACCACATGGGGGAAAACAAAGTTTTCTGACTATAGTTTTCCTCACTGATGTGTACATGCATATATTACACCCACTGTTTCATCACTAGCTGTTTAATTCCATATCATCTACCTGCTGAGTTTTTGGGTCACCCCATTCAAAAAGTGTCCCTGTTGGTAGCTGTCTTTACAGTTGCTGATGTAACGTTGTAGAAGGACGAGTGAGGAAGACATCTTGAACTGTAATAGTAGTCGTGTCTCACTTTATCTGTATTTTACTTCTCAGTGTTCTTGTAATAGTTCATTTGAAAAGGGCCCTTGGCTTAAAATGTTGGAAATTTATGTTCAAGGTTCAGTTTCTGCAAACATAGGATAAAAATCATACTACTTAGAATAATGTTAAATTTTGAAACATGGCATCTACAATTTGCTTCTAGCATAAATTGGTTTAGTTGTGAACAAAACAGCCCCATGCCACCCTTTTTTTGTTTTTGGAGAAAGAGAAAGATTTTTTTTGTTATAACCTCAATATAGTACTGCACATATCTCAATAACACTGTACCTTTGTTGTCAGAGTCATTTCCCATGTAGAGGATAAACAAAGATGTGTGAGGAATTGTACCTGGGTTTGGGGAATTAACTGGGAAAGCAAGTGGAAGCCCCCCTAGACAACCATGACAGGTGAGAGATTTGAATGAAGAGCTTTAAAATGAGGAAGCCTCATAGAGTCATAGAGTTCTGCCTTTGAGATGAGTGACTTCTTCTCACCCTGACACTGACAAGTCAGCTGGGTCCTGAATGATAAACTAATATATCAGGGCCAGTGGGAGTCCAGGAAAAGATAAAATCATGAGGGAAACACTATTTCAGGATAAGCATTCAAGGGCTTAAATTCAGGCAGAGAATTGGTAGAGAGGGAGTTAATTGTGGCCAGAATAGTTCTTTTTTTTGAATAGGATTTCCAGTGGCAAGTTTGTAGAATAAGAATGGCGGTGGGTTCAAGGTGACATCCTGGAAAACAGGGCTTCACTTTAAGAAATGGATAATAATGAAAAAATGACGATCAGCCTGTAGAGAAGAATATAGAGTGGGGAGAAGGCAGAGAAGCAGAGGAGGGTGGAGCCAGAAGTTGTCAGTCAGTGGAGGCCAACAAGTGATAATGTGTAGGAATACCTGACTTCATGAAATGTCACTTTCATAGTACCAAGATGTACCCAGTGAGTTTAGGGAAGACAATTTTAGCAATGCACAATGATGGAAATCGAAGTTAAAGGCCCTGGATTGTCAAAGGGCATGAAGAGAAGGCAGGGTCCAGGTCAGGTTTTTTTTTTTTTTTTCCTTTCTTTTTTTTTTTTTTTTTGATTGTTTGCTTAAACTCTGGAGATGTGAATGAAGGTAGAAGATAGAAAAGTAGTTTGACCAAGGTAAGGTCAGCGGAGGAACATTTGAGGCCATGGAGCAAACACATTGGCATTCCTTTATCACCCATGAGGTATGTAACTTTGCTGAGTACTTTCTGATATGTGGTATATAAGTACACAGTTGGCTAAGGAGGATGAGAAAATGGTAGGTCAGCAGAAATGTAAAAAGGTTAGATGAGGGACCAAAGAAATCCTCCAACATTTTCGCTGGGACAGACATCAGAGAAACAGGCTTAAGAAACAGAAAGCACATATATTCAGCTGCAAAGTTTCTGAAATTTTCTCACTTTGGGTGACTGACCTAAATAGAGGGCTTTTCTGAAACAGATATAGCAACTTGTTAAAACAGCAGTGTGAATTTAATAATAGCTAACATTTTAAAGTGTGCTTTCTTTGTGCTAGACACCCTGCTACACTCTGTACATTTTGATGTTTTTACCCACCAACTTATTGATGAGAACTCCACTTAAGATCCTATCTTTGCTACAGAAGAGAATGGATATCTAAAAGAGATTAATTAATATGCCCAAGGTCACGCAGACACTATGCTATAGATATAGGATTGGGATTCATGTAGTCTGTGCCCATAGATTGTGTTTATTCATGTATCAAAGTGTTTGTCCCTAAATACTTCTGCATCAATAACATGACTATCCTTAGAACTCCCACTCTTCTTCTGTACTGAGAGTAAGGATTTGGTTATTTTGCTGTACCTAAGGGAAGGTACACTCTACTTCAAGAAGCTCATGAATATCAAACCTTAATTGTAGTTATTTGGATGACATGAGTTCATGCTTTACAAACCTGCCATGGCCTTAGTCACAAGAAAATCAAAGTTGCAAAATAAAGAAGCATTCTGAAAATCCTTGTCTGCTTCATTTAGATAACAGTGTGCAGAATGAATTAAAAGATAAAAATGCTCAGAGCATTTATCATTTCCTTTTCCTCTCCTGATCTCTCTCTCTCTCTTTTTAAAAAAAAGTATAAGCCCCATGATGCTATGGATGATATCATCAGGCAATTTTGTTTGAATATGCTCCACATTGGACTGTGTATATTACCTAACTAATGACATGCACACTTCTTGCCATTGTGACACCTCTCTTCTTACAAGTGGGAATTCTAAGTGACAGGCTAAAGCTGTTTGTTATCAATTTTGCAAAAACCACATCTGCCAGATAGCCAAGATTTAGTTCAGAGACCAAAATCGATTAATATTCTAATTTGTTACCTGTCATTAGCATCTTATTGTGTTATGCCAAGTCAAAAGTGAGAACCTTTATATAGCATATGTCCCTAAAGGAATTTGAGTTTTGGGACATATTTTATTTTGTTCATTGTTGCTTCCTGTCTGAAAAATCCCATTAGAAATTTCAATTACACAGGCAGTAAATGTTTCAGTGGATTAAAATGAAAATGTACAATATTTACTGCTAGGCATTTTTAATAAAACTGCATGACTGTATTAAAAACATCATTTTTCTAAAACATATTTAGTTTAAAAATATTTTAGGTATTTACTTGTTTCATTTTATAATAACTTTGCACAGGTCTTAGGGGGATCCTCTTGAAATTTTAGCCTTGTGACAGGTCAAAGGCAAACCTCTTTGGAGGAGAACTTGGATATCCGGTATCATTTCCAGCACTTAAAGTGGGATATAGACTAGGGAATATCTCAGGAAGGAGTAAGAAAAGCTAGTCAAGGGAAACTAAACAAGGGTTTCATATGCAATTTTTTTTCCAGTTGATAATTTTTCTGAAGATCAACAGGGAGGAGAAAAAAATATAATGGCCAAACCTTTGTGAGAAAGAAGCATGGGACATCACAAAGACAGAAATATTTTCATTTTAAAAGTGAATGGCATTGGTAAGAACAAAAATGGAATTTTAACACTTACAATGGAAAATATGTGTTTTAATTTGTTAGCATCTTAAGGCTAAGAGGGAATGTATAGGATATAAGTTGAATTGCTATTCATTCATTCATTCATTTATTGATCAAATATATGTTGAGAGCCTTCTATGTACAAGTCATCATGAATGACAAGACTACTCATAAAACATATATAACATACGTTCCATAGAACTTTTTTTTAGCTTCTAAGACACTGAGTAGCTAAAAACCAAGTAATAAATAATATATATATATTATCGTAGATGGTGCTAAATAATATAGTGAGAAAAAGAGCAAGAGTTAGGGACAGAAAATGCTGGCAACAATGGATTAGGTAAAGAGTGTTGCAAAGACAAATACTGTGGTTGGATAAATCCTAAGTAGGAAGATGACACTGCATGAATGTGATAGAATTGAGGAAATTAGTTACATTGCTAATTTGGAGCAGCTTTCAGTTCGATGACTATCAGGCTTGCTATATGCCTCATACTGTTTACTCTTCCCGAGGAGATGGTTGCACACAAGGCAGGAGATGCATCACACTGTTTCTTTCATTGTTATCGCTGATATCCTATGACACTTTTCTCTTAGGGCAACTATTCTGGTAAAATATTCTTCAAGTCAGAGATTATATCTACAATGCAGGCATATGTTTTGAATCTGGATTTTCTAAACTCAAAGTTATATAAAAACATTTCAAATTTTATAACAGTCCATTAGCTGGGCAATAGAGCAAAAAAAAAAATGGAACTAAGATCTTGTTCTCACTCAAGGGCTTGAGCTACTGGGCCATCTCTCCATTTCCATGTCTTCCCTTATGGGGCTTCCTTCTGAGAATAGTAATTACCAATACTCTGTTAAAGCATGCTTCAGATGAAGCCGAATTTGTAAATAGTGTGGAAAAATCAACACATTTCTAATCTCTGAGTCATGAGAAAATATTATATATACATTTTCATAATATTATCTTTCATGTGGAATATTCCAATAGCTTGTTTATCTTTGTATATTGATACAAAATTAGTAGTATATTTGGCTAAAGTGGTACTGACCATTGTTTATTGTGCAAAAATAAGATTGTATTGGATTACATCGGTATTGATCTTTGTATATTGATACAAAATTAAGATTATAGTTGGCCACAATGGTATTGACCCTTGTATATGGACGTAATATTAAGATTGTATTGGGCTACATAGGCATTGATCTTTGCATATTGATACATAATTAAGAGTATATTTAACCAAAATTGAATAGATCTTTGTATATTGATACAAAATTAAAGGTAACGCTTCCTAATGGTATCATACCTAGAGATACTTAAAAATAAAATGTGAAGCTCTGGCCTCTTGATACCAACCGTCTAAAACTGTCTAGGATAGTTAAGTAAAACAAACTCCTAGTCATGCAAACATGTCACTTTGTTAGCTACTATGACAGTCTATCACAGATATTCTCTAAACTACCCAGTAATCATTTGTTTATCTAAATACAAGAGATGGGTAGGGCATCTTCAAAAACCCCAAGAGATCTGCAGAATATGGCATTCAAAGATGTTATCTTAAATTAAGATTTTCTTTTTTTTGATATTGAGACATATCAGCTCCTGACAGCACCCCCTATTGTACTCCAAGGAAACTTTTCTAATATTGTGAACAGTACCCATTTTCTAGGCAGCT
>CAJQZJ010000257.1:142027-164944 GCA_907164525.1 Lophiomys imhausi | reverse complement strand
TGTGAAAATATCTCCTATCTTGGTTTGCAGGAGGCAGAGGCTTTTGCCCTATACCACAAGGCCCTGGATCTACAGAAACATGACAGGTTTGAGGAATCTGCCAAAGCCTACCATGAGCTTCTGGAGGCACGACTGCTGCGGGAGGTGAGGCAGTGGTGGGCTGGCTGTTTTTTGAGACAAAATCTCACTTTGAAGTCTAGACTAGCCCAAAACTGAGGGTTGTCCTAGATGATGGGATTATAGGTGTATAACACCCTACCCAGTGCTTTTCAGTTTCTGTCTGTCTCTCTGTTTTGTACATGTGCACATATGTGTGCATGTGTTTGGTTTTAGTTTTGTTTTTGTTTTTTTCTTGAGACAGAATCTCATGTAGTCTAGGCTAGTCTTGAACTTGCTATGTAGCCAAAGCTAGCCTTGAACTGATTGTCCTATCCTCACCTCCTGCGTGCTGAGTGCTAGCTGTCCTGGTACTCTCTCTGAAGACAGATTGGCCTTTAACTAACAGTTCTGCCTGCATCTGCCTTCTGAACGCGGTGATTCAAACTATGTACTACCATGCCTGGCCACTTCTTTTGCTTTTAAAAATTATTAGATCAGTGTGTATATGTGCTTGTGTGTGTAGATATCTCTGTAGGTCCAAAAGGATATTGAATCTCCTGGAGCTGGAATTATAGGTGGTTGTGAACTGCAGGCATGGATGTTAGGAAGAGAAGGACACTCTCTTAAGTGCCAACCTATCTCTTCAGCCCCGGCAACAGTTTTTAATTCAGTGATTTCTTGGAAGGTTTAATGTTTTCAAGGCATTGCTGTAAAAACAACAGTGAAATAACTTTTTATGTTAAAGATGTTTATGATTCTAACACTCTTTGATCTCATGTTCACATTTTATATCCAGGCTAGGAATTACTCTACTTCCATTACAGAGTTTACTGACACCAGCTCTTTAGTTGGGATAGCTTGTGGGTGGTTATGTGATGATCCACAGAGTCAGGAGCTTGGCCTCCTTACTTCTAACCCAGAGATCTCTGGGACAAAGCTTTATGTCCTTGCTGCTCACCCCAGAAAGCCTCTTCACACTTGTCCCTGAACGAGAGGCTGTCTGGGCTGGGTTTTCAGAACCGATGAATGCTATCAGCTGCACTGAACACTCAAATATGGCAGCAGGGATACGGAGGGAGGGTCCTTTGTCTTTATTGATTACCAAACTTCTGCAGAGTGCTTCATGTGGTTTGGCCTTTGTTTGTGTGAAAGAGCTGTTGGGTCTCCGGAATCTCTGCACCACCTTAATTTCCCCGGTGAAGTGGAACTGGCTATCTCAAGCAGGAAAGGCGGTGTCCTGTTGACTGCTTGCTTGGTGTAGGGATGTGGTGTCATTTTTGCCTCTCGTCTTTTCTCAGGCCATTTCATCCGGAGATGAGAAGGAAGGGCTGAAGCACCCTGGTCTGATACTGAAATATTCTACATATAAGAACCTGGCCCAGCTGGCAGCCCAACGTGAGGACCTGGAGACAGCCATGAAATTCTATTTGGAGGTATGGAGTTGATAGTACTCAAAAATTCCTGTTTAGAAAATTGACGAAGAAGGACGTATGAAGCAATCTTGTTGACTGAAACGAGTTGTAGTGTCCCACCAGGCTCCTGTGCCCCAGACATTGAACCAGAAAGGCCTGGGAGGCAGGCTTAGCGACTGAGTGGGCCTCAGTCCAAAGGACTGTATGTGAAATGTTGGACCATCATGTCACTGCAGGCGGCTTATTAATCCATTAGAACATCCAGGTCTGTAAATCAGGTAATGGGAGGGAGAAAGGGGGAAGCTGGACGTGATGGTCCATAAGCCAAGCAGTGCAGGGGCTTGAGGCAAGCTTGGAGCAAAGTGAGCAAGTTGGTACATGTTTAGGTATGAGGACCAGATCCTGACACCTGTATTCGGTCCACTCCAGTCATAAAACATTGCCTTATCTCTGAGCTATCTCTGTGGGTATCTCTAATGCACCAGGATAGTGTGCCAAGTATTCGCCATGCACTTTTAACATCTCAAAAGGACGTGGGTGAGCTTATCCTCATTTCAGTGATGTGGGCATAGGCTTAGGTCATTCTGCTAACAAATGTTGAAACAGTGATGCAATTCTTCTTGAACTCTGAAGACTCCGTATTTTCTTTGTACTCTACGCCTTTTGCTCCTCTTGATGTATTTTAAAGATTTGTTATATTTTTAGTTAATGTGCATCTGTGAGTGTGCATGTAAGTGCAGGTGCTTGCCAGTGCCTTTGCATGGAGGTGCAGGTGGTTGTGAGCTGGCTGAACCAAACTCACATCCTCTGTAAGAGCAGCAAGTGCTCCTAACCTTGGAGCCATCTTTTTAGCAGCTCCTTTCCCCTTCTCAAGTGTGCATCTGTGCACTCCCCAGAGGTTATGTTGACTCCCAGTCTTAGGAACGCATCTAGCTATTTTGGTACTGGGTCTCTTATTGGCCTTGAGCTCAACCAATTAGAACTAGTCTGGTTTGCCAGAATCTCAGGGATCCCCCTGCCTCTGCTGTTCCAGCCCTGAAAATAAGCATGCACAGCATTCTTACATGGATTTTGATAATCAAAGTTAGGCCCTTGTGTTTGTTAGGCAGGCACTTTTCTAATGCTCAGGAGCATTCCTCCACAGTCCTACTTCACTTCTTTCCTTATTAAATATGTAAGGAACACAGATGTTTCCATTAGCACAGTATGTTGAGAAAATGTTTTAAGTTAAATAAATAAGTGCATTAACATTTTAAAAGAATGAGTTTTGTATGACAGTTCTCATGTATTCTAGGCCATAAATTCATTATGTAGCCTATGATGTACTGAAACTCACCTTGTAGCCCAGGTTTGTCTTGAGCCTACTGTCCACCTGCCTCGCCTCCAGCATGTTGAGATACAGGTGTGAGTCACCATGCCCTGTTCCATGGGACTTTTTATGTGTCATTTCTCTGGGTCTTGGAAATACGTGACTCCAGGAATGTGAACCAGCTTTATTAGTTATAAGTAGGCACACTGCCTTGCCATCTCCCTGGGTAATTTGAACGGCTGGACCAATGCTATGTCCCTTTTATCCCCACCTTGCCTGCTCAGTGAGAAATCTAATCAAGTTCATAAATGTACCTCTGCTTATACTGCTTCTAGGCAGTGATGCTGGATTCTACAGACGTCAACCTTTGGTATAAAATTGGACATGTGGCTCTGAGGCTCATCCGGCTTCCCCTGGCTCGACATGCTTTTGAGGAAGGGCTTCGGTGTAATCCTGACCACTGGCCCTGCTTGGACAATCTCATCACTGTCTTATATACCCTCAGTGATTACACAAGTGAGTTGGGGCAGATGAGAGAGGTTGACTTGGGTAAGGTGGTTGCAAAGTTGATCTGGTTAGATGTTCTGCCAAACTGAGGGAGAGTAGAGATATTTTTACATACTTTCTTTATTCTGTTTTCCATTCTTCATTTACCAGATACTTGTAAGTATAGTAATAAGATAGCAGCAAGTAATGTGTTCTCTAAAGGATTCCCCTTTTCCCTTTGTACATTGTCCTGTCTTTTTGGGTTGTCGTTCTTTTGTCGTTGCTGGTTTTTTGTTTTTTGTTTTTGAGAAAAAGTCTCCTGTGTCACCTAGGTTAATCTTGAACTCAAAATGCCTGCTACATTGAGCAGCTTATGGGAGACATTTGTCTCTCCTAGCATGGAGGCTAAGGTTTTGTCTAAGTCTTAGGATCAGGGTGCCAGTAGATTGGGGCCTGGTCCTGGTTTTTGGGTTTGCCACTTTCTTGCTGTATCTTTCCTTGATGGGATTGGATTGGGAATTGAGAGGGAAGGTGAGCACAGTTTATGTGCATGAAATACTAGAGGTATAACTCATCCCAAGCAGAGTTCTCTACCCATGGGGCCTGGTAAGCCAGGTAGTTTATGTGCTCCAAAATATAAAGGTGGGACATTTGTAGGATAAACATTTCCTTGTCTGTCCCAAAAGTGAGAGATAGAAAAGAAGGGAGTGATTCTCTTTAGGTTCCTGGATAATTTGATGTTCTGTCTTCTAGGTCCACTGGCCATGTGTCTCTTATAACTGAGATGGCCAGATATTTTCAAGACTATTTTCCCTTTAGCACGTAGCTAATCACTGTGAGTGCTTTAGACTTTTTTTTTTTTTTTTGAAGTTATTAAATATGGAGTCGTGGGATCAGGGCTGTGCAGGAATGTCAATCAGTCTGTTTGCTCCTGGCACGGGTTGTTCTGCTGGGCTGCAGGTAGTCTGCTCGAGTTTCTTCTGGACCGTCTCAGCAGTCTACCTGCTATCTCCCCATTATTGCTGTGCATTCTTTGGTTCCAGAGTGGGAACGTGTTCCTGCTGTTGACTGGCAAGGCTAGAGTTCTGAAAGCAGTCTTGCTCTTGAACTGTTTCTTTTCCTGCTAGCGTGTCTTTACTTCATCTGTAAAGCACTGGAGAAAGACTGCCGATACAGCAAAGGCCTGGTCCTCAAGGAGAAGATTTTTGAAGAGCAACCTTGTCTCCGGAAAGACTCACTCCGAATGTTCCTCAAATGGTACGGCCCATGTCATGTCACTGTGGGTGGCTGGTAAAGCATCAGGAGTACCCATCCTCCTCTTCTCTGTCTGGCTCTATGTGATTGGAGTCCCTGAAAGCAGGGCTTCATCATTGTGCTGTCCTCATCAACTGGCTTCCTTTAACCTGCCTGTTTGCTGTTTAGTGGGATTAGGTAGTAGGGATTGAACTCGGGGTCACAGCTCCTGCCATGATTTTGTCATCAGTACTGCCCAAATTCAGAATCCCAAACATACCCTGATCTTGTGCCACTCTGCCATTCCTCCAGAGCAGAGCTCATTCCTACCCATATCACTCAGAGGCCCTTTGCAGCTGGGGCCCATTCTTTTCGCTCCCTTTACCTCCTTCTTTCCCTCTCAGGTTCCTTTTGTCAAAGCTTCTTCAGGTCCCGGGCACTTTCCTACCTGACCCTGTTGTGACAATCCTGTCTAGACAGTCTCTTCAACCTGGCTCTGACTGTATTAACCTCCTTTGCTGCTGGTTTTATGTCTTACTTAGCACAAACTAGAGTCATCTGAGAGAAGGGAACCTCAATTGAGACAATGCCTTCCTAAGATTAGGCTATAGGTGAAGCTATAGGGCAGTTTGTTAGTGATTGATGGAGGAGTGGGGCCATCCATGAGCTGGCAAAGCAGACTGAACAAGCCATGGGGAGCAAGCCAGTAAGCAGCACTCCTCATGGCCTCTGCTTCAGCTCCTGCCTCCAGGTTCCTGCCCTGCCTGCCAGGTTGATTTCCCTCAGTCATGGACTATTACCTGGATGTTTAAGTGAAGTAAACTCTTCCCTGGATTGATTTTTAGTCATGATATTTTATCACAGTAATGGAAACTGGCTAAGACACCTTACCTGCCTTGTCCCCATTTCTTTACCTATTTTACATAGTTTCTCCTTAACATTGCAATTCTCTGATGATTGCTCTGCAACTTTCTGAGCTCTGTGCTCTTCCTCCCCAATCTCTGCACCCAGAAAATCTTTCTTGCCAGTCAGGTGTTCCCTGGCCCCTGGAGCTCACCTGTTGGGGATTAGTGGCTACTTATTTTAGGCTCTGTTCTCCATAAGTCTACCCTGTGACAGGAATGTCTTGAATGAAGTAATGTTTCTGGAGAGACTGCTAAGTCTCTTGAGTGGCTGTGTGGAGTCGTCCTGCTGGAGGCACCAGGACAGGCTGGATACTAGGAGGGCAGGATTTGTCTTATCTCAGGCTGTGAGTGGTCCCCTGAGGCCTTGAAATCCCCATTTTTCTGTATTTTGAAGACACCGTTGATTTTGGTGAACATAATTTATCTATGTCTTTGTTGGAACAGTCTTTTCTTTCCCGTGGCTTTTCAGACCCAAAGGTGATGCTGTTAATACATATGAAAACTCTTTACCCTGTTGTAAATTATGGAAAGAACAAAGGGCTTCTATGATTTACAGTGTATGTGGGTATATGAATGCTAATAACCCATTTGAAGTCAGAGTGAAGTTGTAATTTGTATTCAGGAAGAATCAATTACTGATTAAAGGGTATTAACTTAGATGTATCCTTGTCTATAAAATTTTAGCATTGGCTCTGCAAACACCCCCCCCCTTCTTATCTACTTTTAGTGACATGTCAATTCACAATGTGTCAGTGAATGCAGCAGAGACTCAGGCCATTATAGATGAGGCCCTGGGACTGCGGAAGAAGAGGCAAGCATTGATCGTGCGCGAGAAGGAACCAGACCTGAAGCTAGTGCAGTCCATACCTTTCTTCACGTAGGTATTTGGTTCTTTAGGAACATTGAGTTGGCTGGTAAGATACTTGCTGCACAGGAGGGAGAAACCCCAGGCCAGACCTGGGGCTGGTGTACCGTGGCTAGAGAGCTGGAGGCATGTAGCTACTTGTAGCTACTAGAAAGCAGCTTACCTCTCTTAAGCATGCCCAGTGTAAGTTGCTCACCCCAGTCACTAGGAATGTTCCTGTCCTTCTTAATCTTTTCTACTGACAAGGGGGAAGAACATAAACATTTGGCAGATACCAGCCAGGTGGGAACCTGGAACTCTGGAGTTTGTCACAGTGTGGACTTTCCTGGCTATTGAGTCTGTGCTCATGTCAGGGCCAGAAGAGATGTCCTAGAAGATGGGTCTCAGCATAGCCCTTGTGAGCCCTGTAATGTGTAAAAGGCCCACTGCTTCCTGGAAGGGAGAGCTGGTATTGGTGGTCCACTGGAGTTGGGGTACTAAGCTTTGGCATTTAATTTTTGCTTTAAATATTCTGACATTATGGACAAGCTCATGCCTGAAATCCCAGAACTTGGGAGGCTGAAACAGGTGGGTATCTGGTTTCCAGATCAGACTGCACTGCATAGTAAGTTTGAGACCAACTGGGGCTACATAATGAGACTGTCTCAAGCAATACATATGCACACACAAGTTCTGCCATTAAATCTTGAGTCTTTAAATTCAATATGTCCTGGCATCAGTGTTGTAATCAGAACCTTCTTACTCCTCAATAGGCACCTCACTCAGGGTCATTGGCACTGTGGTATAGAGCTCCTTTCCTGGCCCCTTCATAGCAGTCCTGATGCTGGTAGTTGTAACTCTGGGGACATTACATGCTATTTCTTAAAAACTGGAAACAGCATCCCTCCTTTGTAGGGGATGGTGTAATGGAGTAGAGCGTTAGGAGTCTCTGCTGAGGTGAGGAGCAGGAAGATACTAGGTCTCTGATATCAGAGCAGGTATTACCTGCTCTGGCCTGGGCTTCTCTTTAGCACATGTTGGATTCAACATCTTTGGTTATGATGGTGTCAAAATACTGACTGCCTTCTCCCTGCTCTGTTGGGGTCACAGCTCTGGGAGAAGTTCTGGTGAATCATGACAGGTGCTAACCAGGTATGGTGGCCCTCTCTTTGCAGGTGGAAGTGCCTTGGAGAGAGCTTGCTGGCCATGTACAATCATCTCACCACTTGTGAGCCCCCACGGCCCAGCCTTGGCAAGAGGATTGACTTATCTGACTACCAGGATCCCAACCAGCTACTAGCATCCTCTGTAGTGGTTACACCTGTCAGTGTGGTCCAGCCAAGTCCCGTCAGTACCAACCCAACTGTTGCTGTGGCTGAGCCTGTGCTCTCCTATACCTCTGTGACCACAGCCAGCTTCCCACTGCACAGTCCTGGCCTGCTGGATACAGGCACTCCTATGGGTGAGCAGGCCTTGTGAAGTCACATTCTTGAGAGCCTATGTATGCTGAGCCCAGAAGGGAGCCCTGGGATCTCTGGGGAAATACATCATGCCGGTCCTTGTGGCATGAGTGAAAGTGAGAGCTCCAGCCTTGTAGAAACTGAGGAGCCTGGCCCCGAGGCTAGTACAAAAGCATTGAGACGCAGGCCATGGGGCTCTGGAGGCAGCTTCTTGGCTGCTCCCTTTCTCATTGCTAAGTCTTGGCATAGAAGTGCCTTTTCCCTAGCCGGGTGATAGTACCTCACACCTGTAGTCCCAGCACTCAGGAGGCAGAGGCAGGTGGATCTCTGTGAGTTCAGGGCTAGCCTGGTCTACAGAGTGACTCCAGGACAGCCAGGGCTACACAGAGAAACCCTGTCTCGAAAAGCAAAACAAAACAAAGGGTTCTTTCCCTTGTCATGTCCTTGCTGTTGACGCTTCTTTCTTTCTTTTTTTTTTTTTTTTGGTTTTTCAAGACAGGGTTTCTCTGTGTAACAGCTCTGGCTGTCCTGGATTTGCTGTGTAGACCAGGCTGGCCTCGAACTCACAATGATCTGCCTGTGTCTGCCTCCCAAGACCCTTCTTTCTTACTAGTGGATGCATTTTGAGTTCCTGGACCTTAGAAAAATGGTAGTCATTACCACGTGTGAGTGTACATTTTTATTACCACTGGAATTGTAAAAGTTCTTTTACCAACAGCTCCCATGCAATTTTCTGATTTTTCTGCCACTGTACAAAAGAACACCCAGCAGTTAGAGAATTTTCTGCATGACATTCCTCTATTCCCTATATAATTCATGGCTGTCTTGCTCTATTCCTATTGCTGGGTATTTGGTGAGTCTTGGCAAGGTCAATCTGTCCATCTAGGAACATTGTCTGGGCTGCAGAGGCTTATGCAGCTAGTTAGTACTGAAGGTAGGAATGTTCTGAGCCCTGGCCTTGGAGTCTCTTCAGCTCAAGAAGAGTGAGAGTTGGGAGAGGAGCCGCTGATATGTCTGCACATCTGCAGTGGATGGTCGTTTGAAACTGCTCCAGTTTCCCGATCAAGAGGAATAAGCAGATGTACAGCACCAAGCCCAATAATCTGAAGGCCCACAACTCCTACTACAGTGGGCTGTTTCACCGCAAGACTGTGGGAGTGGAGCCTGAGGCCGATGGCAAAGGGGTCCTGGTGGTCATGAAATACAGATCTGGTCATTGAAAGCCAGCCACATCTTATGTGAGAACAACCATCAACAAGAGTGCTCAGGCCACCCTCAGCAGCATCAGACACGTGGTCCACAAGAAAAAGTACTGCCTGCTCTTCGAATGGCCACCAGCCGCAGGGCCAGTGCCATCCTGTGAAGCCAGAAGCCTGTGGTGGTGAAGAGGAAACAGACCGTCCCACCAAGAGCTCCTGAGCCCCAGAAGCAATAAAGAGTCCACTGACTTTCTTTTTCTTTTTTTTATTTGTACATTTCATTTTCTTTATTTATATTATTTTATTTAGACACTTATATTTTCTTATTTTATCTCCATGCCACACTTTATTTTTTTATAATGTTTATTTATTACATCAAGTTACATCTCAATCATAGTGCCCTCTTTCCACCCCTCTGGTTCCACCCTCTCATCCTCTCCTCCCTCTCCCACCCATCCCACTTCTTGGAAGTGGAGTGTCCCTACAGATCAGCCCCTCTCTGTTCAACAGACTTTTTCAACCACCACAAAAAGAAAAAAAGAAGACAGAGTTAAGAGACTCAGGATTCTGTGTTGTCAAAAAGAAAGATTTAGTGACTATTTCCAAGATTTCAGTGTTGGTGGAATTACCAAAGAGGGGACCAATGGGTCTGTGTATGTTGTTTTCCTCTCCTGCCGTTGTGTAATATTTTAACTTTCATTCTTTGTGAAGGGGACGTTTCTGGAGGAGATAAATCTAAGAAAGGGGTAAAGCGTAAGAAGACTTTAGAAGAGAGTGGAGAGACAGCAAAGCGGAGGTCTGCCCGTGTCCGAAACACCAAGTGCAAAAAAGAAGAGAAAGTGGATTTTCAGGGACTTCTGGTGAAGTTCCTGCCATCTAGGTACTGTACACTTTGTGTTTTTTTCTCAATTAGCCTGCAAATGGCTCTTCTTTCCTCTCAGCAGCATTTTTCAGCCTGTTAGCATCCTCTCCCCGGGTGCCTCCCTTGTTTCCCATTGACGTGTGCTTGAATACAGACTGTAGATTTCACTACGTTGCCTTCTTAGATTGTTCTCTCTTTAATACTGGTTTATCCATTAGGGACTAGTCACTTCCTGAGTTCCCACAAGATGAATGAGTTAGGGAGGTAGAGGCAGCATAGTCATGACACCCACTTTCTTAGGATGCTTCAGGGCTGCTGCACATGTTTTTGGAAACCCCTGGAAGGAAGTTACCTGTCTTTCAGTGGGTGTATGCCTGCCTGACTTTATGTTGCCATGATTCCATTGCATTCTGAGAAGATCGTGAAAAAACCTGTTCCTTCATTTTATTGATTCTTCCTGTCCCTCAAAGAATCGTAGGGGAGAAGGGGCCAGCTCTCAGAAACAGGAGAGACCTGGGCCTCTACTTCTGACCTGAGTTCTTACTGCTCCTGCTTTGTTCTTGTCTGTTCTTCAGAAGCCCCAGGCTCTCTAGCCAAGCCTTTCTAGGATTTATCATCCCAGTGAGCATGCTTCTTAGTGCCCCATTTTTCCACTCCTAGTAGAGTAAAGAGAGCAAATAATGTGTTCAAGTCCATCATTTTCTCCTTAACATCTGGGTGACTCCCCAGGACTTCCTCTGTCATCTCTTGTGTCTTCGTGAGTTGATGCCTTTTCTCCCTCCACTGTTACCTGAGTAGAGTTTGATCAGTACACTCTAGATCAAGAGAGCTAGAGTCTGGCTGTCATTTTGACCAGTGACAGTTTATTTCAGTGGTGACCCCGACAGAGTACAAGAGGAACCTAGAAGCTTTAGCAGACTTATACATCCATTTTATTTAACCTCCCTTCTTTCTCCTCCCTCCATCTCTCCCATGAGGGTAGAATTTTTAGTACATAGCTAAAGCAGGACCAAGATGGAGGAGATGTGATACCTTCTTCTGGGTTTCTCCTGCGATGTGGTACTCTTTGGGAGAGTGAAAGATTGTGAAGGATAGTTTGAGTTTATAGTTAAGTCATCCAGTCTTCCCCTTAGTCCTGCTGTTGTACCCTGGGATCTTGATCCCTGACTTCTAGATGTGAAGTATGTCTTCTTTTGCGTCTGTTTCTGTGAATGTTTATTACTTTGAGTGTCCCAATAATAGTATAACAGCTTGCTTGCTGGAGTCTTGCTGGAGTGTGCATGCAGTAAATAGACATTTATAGGTGCCCTGAATGTTATGCTCTAGAGATGCTAGTTGAGAAAACTACAAGGGTGGCCAAAACATAGTCTTTAGGAAGAGTCTTAGGGTGGTGTCTGCAGTGTGAAGAACTCAGATGGACGTGACATGTCCCCACACTGGGCAGCCCTGAGACCCCACAGCACGTCTGTGTTCACCTTTGTATGCTTCTGCTCATGCTTAGCCCTTACCTGTGGTCAGTCCAAAGAGTGACCCCTCCAGTTCTGCTCCTCAAAGCGGAGCCCTTGTGACTCTGTCTAAAGCAAGCACTTGGTGGTTGGTCCTTATTTGGGTTTGTGTTTGAGTACCTGCTTATGGTCTCTCTCTCCAATTAAAAGATGAGCTTCCTGTTGGTAAACCCCCTGTATTTATGATTGTATTCTGACACCGAGCTTTGTGTCTGGCACATGGCTGCTGCTCAGCAGCCGTCTATCTGTTGGTGGTGTAACTGAACAAGTGTGGGTACAGATCAGTCAGACTTATGAGATCTGCAGAAAAGCAACATCTCTTGCAGGCCTGGCTGTGGATGTTCTCGTCCATCTGTTTCAGTATATGTCATCTTGGCTCAATTTAGTTGCTCTGCTTGGGGGAGTTGGGATATTCTGTCACAGTGAGTTGTATGGCTTTTGTGATTTTAGCATGTTCCATGTAGGTTAAGAAAAATGGACCCAGAGGAGGAAGACGATCCATTTAATAACTATGAAGTTCAGTCAGAAGCCAAATTGGAGAGCTTCTCGAGTGTGGGACCGCATCCACTGTGCTTTGACTCAGCCACCTTCATGGAGTCTGGTAGGAATCGGCAGTATGATCAGTCACTGCTGGGCATTCCTCCTCCCATCAACCCGGAGCCCGCCTGGCTTTTGCTCTGCAGGATGGTTCTGGGTTTTCATTGCAGTTGCTGAAGAGCTGCTTGTGGTCAGCTGAGGGTCCAGGTGCATATTTGTTGTGCTCCTGAGACTGTGTACTTAACACTGGATTCAGAAGCTTGCCTTGGCAAGTGTAGTGTGTGCTAGCAGCACATCTATTCCGTGTGTACTGTGTCCAGACACTATGTTTTGTGCATATGGTCTCATTCACTGCACATGGCAGCACTGGTCAGCCTTTTAATGTCCATCTTAGGCATGGGAACTTTGATAGGCCTGTTTACCACTGACAAGTGTTAGAGCCAGCACTGAACCTGGTAGCCAGGCACTTCAGTGTGGTCTTATGTTCACTTGGATTGGGTGGGGGAAGGCAAGACACAAGCTACCCTCTTCCAAAGAGAAGAGAAACTGGGCATGGGAGGGCTTGTTTGTTTTGGTGAGGTTATTTTCCTTCTCTGGACAGAGAAGCAGGATGTGCATGAGTTCCTGATGGAGAACTTGACTAACGGGGGCATCCTGGAGCTGATGATGCGCTATCTGAAGAGCATGGGCCACAAGTTCTTGCTGAAGTGGCCCCCGGGCCTGGCGGATGTCGTTCTGAGTGTCTACCACAGCTGGAGGAGGCATAGCACCAGCCTGCCCAACCCATTGCTGAGGGACTGCAGCAACAAGCACATCAAGGTTGAGGCCTCTTAAGAGCTACTGTCATGGTGCTCTGAGACAGTGACAGGGTCTTCCACAGGTTCAGAGCAGATGTGTCCAGCCCACTTCTTGTATTTACTTCTGAGTCTGGAACTTGGGCCATTGTGCAGTTTGAGGCAGGGAGCCATATGGCCTATCTTGTGCCCTGAAGACCCCTGATGACTGAATGGAATGCTGTGGGGGTGAGAGAGTATGCAGACTGGAAGGAGACTGTTGTCAGATGAGCCATGGTGGTGATGGGCTCCATCAGTGCAGTGCAGTGGAGTTGAGGTTTTGGACACAACTGACAAGATATCTGGACTTGAGTAAGAAGCAGTCATCGGCACTAGGGACGCTCAGACTCAGTGACAGAGCTCTGCCAGCAGGCACAACTGGGAAATGGTCAGACCCATTTCTGGATTCCAACGCTGGCTCCTGCTGATTCGCACTGTTCCCAAAAGGAACAAAGCTCAATGGGAAAAAGCTACTTGGAGGTACCCTGCCTGGTGAGGTCTGCTCAGCGAGGAAGCAATGGCTCTACAGGCAGGTCAGCTCCAACCTGACTGTCAGCCAGAGATTACCTGGATTGGGCCTGTGGTAGTTTGAATGAGAATGGCCACTAAGCAGCCATAGTGTTTTTTTTTTTTTTTTTTACTGAGATGAGAGAGGTTACAGGAAAGAGAAAAGGAAGCATATGGTTATATTTGACAAGCTAGGAACTATTGCTAATTTAATGAAAATGTTTTTGTGTGCATGCATGCATGCTGTTGGAGGCCCTGTCCATGCTAGGTAAGCAGTCTACCTCTGAACTGTATCCCCAGCCCTATTCATACATGTATCAGGCGAGAAACAGTAATATAGAAGCTAAGTAGGATGTTTAGGGGAGTAGTGGGGTCTCCAGCAGTTGGGAGCCAAGCCTTGCTCAACTCAGTCTATTGCATTCTGTATCCCAGGCTCCTGCTCTACCATTTTCTAGAGCTCAAGGAAACATAGGCTCTCAGGCTTATTTCTCTTGTTGAAGATAGAATGCCAGATGCTGAGGTGGGAACATGGGAGACATCAGAGTCTGTTTTAGTTACTTTTATGTGCTGTGATAAGACACCATGACCAAGGCAACTTATAGAGGGAAGGGTTTCTTTGGCGCCTACAGTTCTAGAGGGATAGGAGTCCATCACCATCATGGTAGGGAGCATGGCAGTAGGCAGGCATGGTGCATGAGCAGCAATTGAGAGCGCACATCTACACAAATGGTAAGCCAGAAACTTCAAGACAAACCTTCTCCAACATAGTCATTTCTGGCCAAGCTTGGGATGCATGAGACCCTGTCCTAAAAGAACAGTTAATTTTTGTTTGGGCATCTCATGGTTTGGCCAATCTTTGAGTTTATCCCAGCCTTCCCATGCTTCTTGCCTTGTAGGACATGATGCTGATGTCTCTCTCCTGCATGGAGCTCCAACTGGACCAGTGGCTTCTGACCAAAGGCAGAAGCTCTACAGGTAGGAGGCATCTTTGTTTGTGCTGTGGTGGTTTTCTGAACCCAGAAAGCTGGAGGAAACTAAAGTGGGGGTGCTGGGTCATCCAGTTCCCTGGGCACCTTCTCTGAGATGGCTTTTCAGTATTTCTGATAAGTCCTCCAACACTTGTGAGGTTGCAGCAGAGTAGCTGTGACACCCTCTTGCTCTTACCTGGGATTTAAGGAAGAAGAATCTCCACTTTCGAGTGACTACTCTGTGCTGTGTGTGTCCATCAGTTCTCTCAGATTGTTCGCTTAGAGTCCACCTGGTAGAGTGTAGATAAGCTCAGAGTTCAGTCAGTGAAGTTAGTGGCCCTTTCTCCCAGGTCTCATGTTCTCTGCACCTGTACCTGAGTGAGCTACCCTCTGTCCTGCTGCTCAGGGGCTGTAAGTCCCTGAGGACTCAGTACCCAATCGTGGACACTTAGGTAGAGAAGGCTGAAGGTGGCTTCTAAGGCAGGAGGGTGTTTGGATGATGTACATGAGGGTCTCACATTGGTCTGATGGTTTTTAGTGTCTCCCCGGAATTGCCCTGCTGGTGTGGTGACAGGCAGGTTTGGGCCTGACTTCCCAGGGACCCACTGCCTGGGTGACCTCCTGCAGCTGTCATTTGCCTCATCTCAGCGTGACCTGTTTGAGGATGGCTGGCTGGAGTTTGTTGTCCGTGTTTACTGGCTGAAGGCACGTTTCTTGGCACTGCAGGTTAGTCCCATGGTCAGAATGTACCTTAGCCCTGACAGGGAGGGCAGAGAACTGGCCATATTGAGGAAATACACATTTATAACCCTATTGGACTTGGTGTGCAGAAGTGGGACATGGTGGGGAATTGCCAGCATGTCAGAAGCCCAAGCATGACTGCCATTCTGGAAAGCTCCTCAGTGCCCACTGTAGAGCTTTTGAAGGGATTCTGTGTTCCCTAGTCACCCCTACTCATGATTGCCTTGATTGATCCTTTGTTTTCCCAAGAAAGCTCAGACAAATAACAGGAATGGAACAGAACTCTCTAGAAGGAATGACTCCCCTGTTTTTTGAGGGTTCTAGGCAGGCTTCTCCTTACAGCCTATCTGGGGAGGCCAGAGTGGCTTGGCAGTTCCCCAGTACCCATGACTGCTAGTACCTGGTGCACTGGTAGTGTGTCAAAGATAGCTGGATTGCAGCAGCTTAGTCTGAGGGAAGCAACGTTAAGTTCAATGTGAAGAATGTCAGTTCTAGAATATGGACAAACCTTGGTTTTAGCTCCAGGTCTGTCTGATACCTGACTATACTGAGGTGACATTGGTGTCTTCATCTGTGACATGGGTTAATGCTACTTTGTCTAACAGTTGTGGAATGGATCGCTCATTATTCACTTAGTCATTCAGCAAATGACTTGCCCTACTTTTCTGGCAAGCCCTTTTTTGGGGTGAGGTAAGGGGCACAGTAATAATTGAATTAAAAACCTTAGCTTAGTGGCACAGGTCTATAATCCCAGCACGTAGAGGGATGGAGTGTAAGACTATATATACTGGGCTATATAGTATCAGATCAGCTTGGACTATGAGATCTTGTCTATTAGCAAATACACAAAATCAACTTAAGGGTATCTGCATCTACTGAGATCAGGAATGTACTGGACCTGACATTACACAATTAGTTCTCTACTTTTTGCCTCCATTTCTTGGTTTTTCTTCTCACTAGGGAGATATGGAACAAGCCCTAGAGAACTATGACATCTGCACAGAAATGCTCCAGAGCTCCAGTGCCATCCAGGCAGAGGCAGGGGCTGAGCAAGCAGACATTGTCATCCGGCTGCCCAACCTTCACAATGACTCCATTGTTTCTCTGGAGGAAGTGAGTGGAAGTTTTTAATGGTGTTTTCTTGGTGGAAGACTTCTTCCAAGTTGATCTAGTCAGATCAGACGTGGAATGAGAGATGCCCATATGCTGAGCAGAAGGTCCTAGAAGGGCGGCTGGGAGTGAGTCAGGTCTAGGGAGACAGTGCTGGCACGGACTCCACTGGCAGAGAGCTTGTCGCCTGTCAGGTGTGGAAGCTTTGACCAAGCATGGTTTACTAGGTATTGCTCATCCCTCTTGCTGTGCAGTGGCAGCCTTAGCGGAGCTGGAGGTAAGTGCTAGCCGTGCAGACCGGTGGCGGTGGGACAAAGAGCTGGGTGTGTATGCCAGCTTCTTCTGGATGGGGCTCTTCTCACTGTGCTCCCTCTCCCTGCTGCAGTTCTTCATCTGTGATGTGTCCACATGGCTCCAAGTAGCTTCTAGATTCCTCTATCATTGTCTCAGGACTAGACTAGGGACTCTGCTGCCTGTGTACCAGGGCTCCATCAGGCTCCATGTGATGAAAGGGCCCTGAGGGTCAGTAGTGTGTGTCAACCCCCTGGCTCTTTGTCTGCTGTCTGTCACCCTGGCAGTCCATGGTTGTTCAAGTCTGTTTTGCTGAACTGTGACCATGCAGCTTTCACACTATTTTGGCAATTTGAGAAACCTCTGCTCTGCAGTGGCTGTGTGTTTGCTTTTAGAGACTTGAATATACCTTGGCATCAATGTTTTTGTACACTTTGTGTGGACACTGACGTAAGTCTGGAGCCTAGTGTACTGTTGCTGAAAGACTGAAATGGAGTGCTCGAGTATTATCTTGTCTTTCCTGTTTGGATGGGATGACTCAAACAATAGCTAAGTTCAGGGATAAGGTGAGGGATTTGCTTCCAGGAAACATTTTTGGACCCTTTTCAGATTGATAAGAACCTGAAGTCCCTGGAAAGGTGCCAGTCCCTGGAGGAGATTCAGCGGCTGTTTGAGGCAGGTGACTACAAGGCTGTGGTGCATCTGCTCCGGCCCACTTTGTGTACCAGTGGGTTTGACCGAGCCAAACACCTGGAGTTTATGACTTCCGTTCCTGAGAGGCCAGCCCAGCTGCTGCTGCTGCAGGTTCGTGCTCGCTGTGTGAGTCCTCACCCATGCCTCATGGCCTTTCCTTGTGTGTGTGTTTGTACCTCTGGAAGTTCTCAGATAGTCTTTGAAAACACATAATAAAAGAGAAAAGTGGGAGTTTAGCCTACCATCTAAGATGATGCCAGATCAAAGATAAGGTCAAGATTGGAGTAATGTTAGAACCTAGGAGTTTATTAGGTGTGGCTCAAGGTGAGCCTTTTGTCCTATGCCACAGAGGAGGAAACAATGGACAAGACAGTATCCACCTGTCTACTAATTTGTTAATCTGTTTTTACTGCATTTTCACTTAATTTTGAGTAGATACAAAATTGATACTGTACATGTCAAGAATCGAGATAAAATACAGGTTCATATCTGACTGCATACAGAAGTAAAAACACTAGCATTGTGCTTGAAGTCACTTGTGCCCTCCTTACTCCTGTCATGCCTTTTGTTGGTGCTGCTGCTGCTGTGCCAGCCACATAGCAAGTACTGTGGAGGTGTCCCTGTCACCACTCTGACTGAACTAGATAGAGACAAACATGGATGGTAGTGATGATGATGATGCTCAAGCCTGGAATTCTGTCTCCTTAACTTTCTTGAACTTGGAAATACCTAAGAGGTACAGCTTTGAGAACAAATGGGGAGGCTTTTCAGCCATGGTAGGAGGGGGGAGGAGAGTGGGGAGAAGTAGAAGACTTTGGCTCCTGGCTTAGACGGTGAGGCAGGACCCTGCTGCTGAGACCTAATGAAATGTGTCTGACTCAGTTACCCTGAAGGGTTGCTTAGAATGGTAGTGTGTGCAGAGCATAGTCTTTGAAGAGTGGGCCAGTAAGGTATGAGTGTCAGTAGGAGGTTCAGGGCCAGACCCCTCTACTCTGTAGGATGCCCCCAATGCTCAAGTGCTGTCTTGTTCCTGCTGGTGATATCATCAGTAGATGCGGCTGGAAGCTTGTTCCTTGGGAGGAGTGTTGCCCTGAATTGTGGGCTGTTCTGAGGTCTTGGCCATGTACTGTTGAGCTTCTGCTTCTAGGAATAAGGGATTTCCAATTGTTGTTGCCTGTTTCTTATTGAGTGGAGTGATTTTTTTTTTTTAATAATTAAAGATAATTTTTTTCTCATTGGATCTTGATAGGATTTTTTTCCCCAATATGTTGTTTGTTATTATTAAGTCAGGGCTTTTATTGTTGTTTTGTTTTTATATACAAAGTTCTCAGGGTTTTTTTGTTTGTTTGTTTGTCTTTGTTTTTTTTTGTTGTTGTTGTTTGTTTTTTCGAGACAGGGTTTCTCTGTGTAACAGCCCTGGCTGTCCTGGACTTGCTTTGTAGACCAGGCTGGCCTCGAACTCACAGAGATCCGCCTGCCTCTGCCTCCCAAGTGCTGGGATTAAAGGCGTGCGCCACTATCTGTGCCCGGCCAGTTTTTTGGTTTTTCAAGACAGGGTTTCTCTGTGTAACCTTGGCTGCCCTGGACTCACTTTGTAGACCAGGTTGGACTTGAACTCACAGAGATCCGCCTGCCTCTGCCTCCTGAGTGCTGGGATTAAAGGCGTGCGCCACCACACCCGGCAAGTTCTCAGTTTTTATGTTGTCAGGATCTTTTTCACATTTGCGAATGGTTGTGATTTTGTTCATTGTGAGTTTGTTTCATATGCTCAGATAACTTCTTCAGGATGGAACAGTGCTCCTCTGCTCAAGTCACTCCACACAGATGACTGGCACTCCTCCAAGTGCCTGACATCGGTCAGGAAGGCTCAAGGTTCTAGAGGGAGGGGGGAGTATATGATGGGCACCATCGGGGATGAGAGTGTATCTGCCCTGAGTTGCTGCAGCAGTAGCCAGCCATGTTTTATATTTGCATGTTTTAACTTGCCCTGCTTTGGCACTTCTGGGGTAGGGATCAAATTTGGAATCCTTCTCATAGTGAGGGGTTAGGATATAAGAATGAGCTCCCAATTTAGCAAGCTTGTTTTTGTGTCCCTCAGTATAACACATAGTTCCTCTTGCCTAGTTAATTTTTAGATGTTACTATTTTAGGTTGTTAGTTATTATACTTTTTAACTCTACATTGTTGATTTGTAAGAACCCTACTGATTTTTACCTGTTTGTTTTGAACCCGGTCTCTTAATGAAATTCCCATTTCTTTTTATTATTTTTTGTTTGTTTGGGTATGTGGTAGTGTTAACCAGAGAGCAGTAATTTGGTTTCTACACTAGTGGGCAGCTAGTATTCTGCTTTTTCTGTTCTTTGTGGCCTTGAGCCTTATGTTCTTTTGGAGCAGTGGTTCTCAATCCTCATGATGCCGTTAGGGTTGAGCAACCCTTTCTCAGTGGCCGCATATCAGATATCTGCATATTAGATATTTATATTAAAATTTATAACAGTAGCAAAACTGCGGTTAAGAAGTAGCAGTGAAATAATTTTATGGTTCAGCGGTTAGGGTTAGTAACAAAGGAATTAGTCACTTACTCTCAGCTTTGCTCCTTGCCAGCTCTGTGGTTCAGTTCACAGAGAGAGGTCCAGCTTTATAGATGGGAAAATTAGGCACTAACATAAAGCACTTTTCTAAAAGCTCCCTGGCTGATGACTTGCCATTGTACCCAAATCAGTGTGTGCTCTTGTAGATGCCTCAAGGCTGTGCGGAACTGTTGAAGTGGTGGCCTGCTATAGGGTCTTTGGCACTGTCCTTTGTTTGCTCCCAGTCTCAGGCCTGAGTTCCCTGTGTGGAGAGCTGATAGCACACCTTTAGTTTTGCTTCTTCTTGTGCTCAGGACTCATTGCTCCGGCTGAAGGACCACAGACAATGTTTTGAATGTTCTGACGTGGCTCTGAATGAGGCTGTCCAGCAGATGGTGAATTCAAGCGAATCTGGAGCCAAGGAAGAGTGGGTAGCCACAGTGACTCAGTTGCTGCTAGGCATGGAGCAAGCACTGTCGTCAGACAGCAGTGGCAGCATCCTTAGGGAGTCATCCTCTACTTCTGGCCTTGTCCGGCTCACCAACAACCTCATCCAGGTAACTTCCAGCTCTTCTTTGCCCTGTGCTATCTCAGCAGGTGTGTCTCTGATAAGCTTTCTGAGGTTATCACTATGAGTTATGTACTCCAAAGGGACACATTGGCTTCTCTGGCTAGCAGTTTAGGGTTTGAGGAGGTAGCTGTCCACAGATGCAAACCTTCTGGAGGCCACTTTGTCTAGAAATTAGAGTTGATGTAGCACATGATATAACAAAGATTTTTCAGACTTCCTCTTCCAGAGGGGCGGAAATAGGCTTAGAGGAGAAGTCCTGTCTGCATTTAGTGTGCCAACAGGCAGAGTGAGGACTAGAGTCCAGGCCTGGCTTCCTGCTGGGGTTTCCTACTCCCCACAGTACCCTTGAACTTCCAGTTAACGGGTAGCCAAAGTACCCCATGGCACCCAGGCCAGCTTTGAGGCAGAGAGTCTTCATTTGAGTGCCCTCTGATGTCTTCTGAACTTATATTCTGGTCATGAGTAAGTCCTACCCTACCACATCTTTACTCTCTAGTTTCTATTTAACCCTCCATTTTGTTCCACCATAATCTAGGTCCCTGCCATTTCTTTCATGAACTGTGACAACCCAACGGTAGTCCTTCCTATACTTCCTGCTTCTTTTAGCCTAGCTACTGTGCTGCCACAGAGGCACCTTTCGAAAACTGAAATGCGAATGTCTCCTCCCTTACCTAAACCCTCCTGTTCTGTCTAGGTAATGTGCCAGGGTGCACTGAACCCAACCTGCTTTTCCTCTTCTGTTTTCTTGGCTGAAGCTGTTCTGGGCCACCCTCTGGGATCCTTGCCCTCATGCCCTGCCCTCTCTAGGTATTGGGCGTAGCACAGCCATTTACCTGGAAACCTCAAGGGCTTGTCTCTGATCACTCTGTACCTGAAAACCTCTGTCCATGCCTGCTTTTATGGTGGTGTCTGTATATGCCCACAGGGCTCAATAGCTTCTCCATGCTTGCCTTCCCCTGGGGGTTAGCTCCCCTCACCACAGTTAGTAACCACATGTGGCATGAGGAAAGGTCCTGTGATTCCCACTGGTCATCATGGGAGTCTGATAATGGGTTACTGGTAGGTCAGTGTTCCCATGTTAGAGCTGTAGGAGTAGGCAGACGGCATACCTCACCTCTCCTAGCAGACACTGCAGTGACACTGGGGGCAGGCTGCCATGTCGTGATTTGCTGGTGCCCTTTGCCAGGTCATCGACTGCAGCATGGCTGTGCAGGAAGAGCCCAAAGAGCCGTATGTGTCCTCAGTGCTGCCCTGGATCATCCTGCACAGGATCATCTGGCAGGATGAAGACACCTTCCGCTCCCTGTGCCACCAGCAGCAGCTCCAGAACCCAGCTGAGGAAGGTGCGCTGGCCGTAGGTTTGGAGGGGTGGCCTGACCAACCTGTCCTTGTCTATGCCCTGTGTGGTGGGGCCCTGAGGCCTTATCATGCAGGTATTGTGAGTAGCTCCATCCTTCACTGAGCTGCCCCTTGCCCAGCCTCTGGAGCACTGTGGTATTTATTTCTCAGAGGTCACACTGTAGGCACACTTCACTGGGACCCTTTGCTGCTGCTCAGTTGATTTCTGTTTAAGTATAAATTCTTGACATGTTTGTACTAAATTGTATTCCCAAAAGACTTGAGTAGTGGAAAATATGTAACTATAAATGTTTTTTTTAAATAAAAATGAAAATTATCAATACCAAAGATTTTCCTAAAAGGTACCGACAAGTGCTGGGCATCGTGACATGTACACTTAATCCTAGTTCTTGGAGGCCGAGGCCGACGGGTCTCTGTGAGCGAGTTTGAGGCCAGCCGGTCTAGATAGCAAGTTCCAGGACAGTCAGGGCTACATAGAGAGATCCTGTCTCCAAAAAAAAAAAAAAAAAGAAGGAAAGGAAAGGCAAGCCAGCTGTGAGCAAGAAAGCAAGCCAGAGGAACTAGTGCCCTCAGCTGGAGCAGCGCACCCAGGGAGGAATGGACATGAGCTGTGGACAGACAGGCTTGTTTCCTCCCCTGTGAACTGAGAGGTGGGAGCTGACCAAATGCTGGGACAAAATCTCAATATCCTCTCAATCATAGAGAGCTGGTTAATGGAGAAACCCTTTGAAAACTGCTTGATTTTCAGAGGAAAACTAGAGAAGTCAGAGGAAGGCGGAGCAAGGGTATGTTTCTATCGTCCTATGACCAGACTTAATTCCAAGGGCATGGCACAGGATTGAGTACACGTCTGGCTGAGTAGTGAGAGGCCTTTAAGAACTGATTACACAAAGCAGACACTGAGCCAGGGTTGTCTGTTTAGGCACCAATGCTTGTAAAATGTATCGAGATGCAAACTTGTGATGCTGGCATAGCAAGCCTAGGGTAGGCTGGCAGGGAGCCCTGGAGTGGGAGTGGCTTTTCATCTCACTGTTTGTGGGCTCATGGAGTGCATGGCTTCAGAAGGAGTAAGTCCTGCAACTGCTGTAGACTCTAAAGGAACTGACCAGTAGAGATAGCAGGTCCTAAACTCAGGGAAATCTGAGAGAGAGAACCTACCTGCCTCGTCTACCTCTGTTGACATGGGGGATGTTAAAAATGTAGTTTTAAGGAAGAGTTAGACAGCTTTGATGTAGGAGAAAGTTCATGATTTGTAAGAATACTCATGTCAAGCCACTCACAGCCACCTGTAACTCCAGATCCAGAATACTGTGGCTACCACAGGCATCCACATATATGCTGCAGACACAGACACACCACAGGCATATATACGCTGAAGACACAGACACACCACAGGCACATATACGCTGCAGACACAGACACA